>JAZHYW010028552.1:0-50453 GCA_037355805.1 Ixodes ricinus | reverse complement strand
AAAAAATATTTATTTTCATAATCAGGTTCTCTTCTTTAATTGCAGACAAATATTTGTACATTCAAGGAAAAAGCTGACTTCCAGCACTAAAGTGAAGATCAACAACATTTACTTGCCATAATAGAAATTGCTAGATCTTGCTTTATGAACGAGTGAATGGGCACGGCCGATTTATGAAATTACCCTAAAAGAGCCACCGAGAATATGAGTGTTACATCACAAAAACGAGACACCTAAACAAATTCAAATGTACACATTACTTGCCAGAAGGAAATACACTAAAATGTACTATTGTTACTCATTCATGAAACTAAATCGAACATGTCGAATATATCCGAAGAAATACCTCGGGCGATTTGCAATGGTCGCGGTCAATAAACAGGGTGTTCCACGTAACTTTAGCCAAGTTTTAAATATATTTTGGTGTATCTTAGGACGACGATACCAAAGGCAATAAGGTTGTTCATGGTTTGGAGCAATCAAGTTTTTTTTTTTCTGCCCAATTAATTATAATTAATGAAAATTAGTTAACTAGCTTTTGAGTTATTCAATTTAGAGCAAAAGTTTTAATGATGAACTTGTAGAACATGTTCAGAAACAGCCGTTTGAGTGGTTTTTATCAAGAAACCTTAACTCAAATTTTTTGCCTAGAATTAAAAAACAAAAACACGAAAATAACGCGAATTTGTCGACGGCGCCCTGTCACCAGTGCTCTATTCAGCATGCGGGCCTCGTTTATTCGAGCCACGGCTGAGAGCGCTGTAATAGGCTCTGGGCAGGGTTCCAGAGAGCGCCACCATCGGATGATCATCAGCGCCACCATGGCCACGTGAGCCAACACTGGGACGGCTAAAATAGGCAGCGCCGCCGGCCTGCCCTTGTGAGATTGCGTTGTTACCACATCCGAGCGCTGTGTTATCGCGCGCTACACTACCAAATGTTTTAAAAATGTATCAAACGTTAAATAAAAAAATGTGCATGCATGTGTGGTTGTGTCGTTCTAGGCTGAGGGAGTTTTAGTAGGTTCTTTCTTCGATAGGTAGAGACAACCCAAAACGGTGAGTTAACGGAGCGAAATTGGACGTCCTGTTATTACGGCCAAATATGAGTGAAAGCAAGTAGGCAGGGCAGTTTTTCTATTTCTTTTTTACATTGTTTACGCGTGCCTCAAGAAAACAAAAGCGAAGACTTCGTCGAGCTTCCCTCCTCTGCAGAAGCGGAACTAAAAGAAGTATGCCCCCCTTCCCCTCCTCACTCTTACTCTACCCCTTTTGTTCCAAGTGAACTCTTCCCGCATGAATAGCTGACCTCATCTTGGTGATCAGCTTGTTTCCACTCCCCTCGTCGCCTCGTCGCCGTGCAAGCTGGCTGTAGTTTGGCCGGTGTCGTACGCAGTTGCTCGTCGCAAGCTGATGCTCGTTCTTGTCGATTGAATATGCTGTTCACTTTTTCACAGTACAGGAATAAACGCTGCATGGGTAACCTTTTCTCGTAGGGTAAAAACATTTGTTTTTTAATTATTTCTTGAGTCGATTGTTTTCTCGCAGCGGGGACGAAGTTAGAACCGCATAGACACAGGTCGCAAATAGAGCAACCATCTTGGGCAGCTACGCGATCATGTTAAAGGCGCAAACGACAGTCCATTCTGCAATCGGCGAAGCGGAGAAAACGCTCACTTTCGTTTTCGGTAAATACGCTCAAACGTCCACAAAACTTCGTTCGATGAAGATGTGTCCGCGGAGCAGAGAGCAGTGAGAATGTCAAAGGACTGATCTGACTCTAGAGTCATCGCATCGAATTACAAGGACAACGCCGGGCTTGGAGCGCATTAATTCCAAATATCGAGTCAAGTGGCGCATTTAGAAATCCATCTCAAGTCACGCAATGTGAACGAAATGCTTATCTTACCATTTTTCTATGGCATTTATTCACCTCCGATAGCGTTGTATTTTCCACGGCCTCGACGGAAACCTGCGGAGCTTCACGCCTGCCAAGCTTCCGGGGTTGCGACAGTCCGGTATAGGCCTGTTTCTCTCGGCCAGGGGGCACTGTAGCGTTCACGAGACGCGACCACGAAAGAGGGGCCTTCACTAGCGTTCGCGATGACGCGACCATTTATTGCTGACGTGAAGCGGCGTCCTGGCGTCCACTCATGTACCTTCCACTGGCGTAAACTAGCGTCTGTCAGCTTCCTTCGGCGCCTGCTCTTTGTTCACGCGCACTAACAGAGCGTTTGAAAGGACGCAACGCTACGCACAGTGGAAACGCGACCTAAAAACTATCCAATGTTTCTCGGCAGGAGCGCTGTTCAAAACTTGAGAGCTACAGGTCTATGCAAAGGGCCTACAGCTTCGCTGTTTGCTCTTCTGCCACATCCGATAGAAATGTTAAGAATAAAAGACCAAAACCGTACGAATCAACACCTTCAAATTGATGCGTGAACAGCCCCACGAGCAACCAGGCTTGCAAAAGGGCCTTCTCAGTGTTGCAAAAATTTTGAGCAAGATGGCGCAACGTGTTACACCAAACGTGACTGCCTTGGGGGTATAGAAGGCTTGCTAGCGCAAAGTCACGTGTTTTTTTCGTAATTGGCGGGCTTTTTTCGATGTCAAAAAAAAAAAGAGCGGGTTAAAGTTTATTGATAAATACCACTTAATTGGATGTCTCTGAGGACGCTCTACAGATTTGTAGTCGGAACCTTTGCTCTAAGTTGAATATTTCGAAAGTTTATTATTTGATTTTGATTAATTATTTAATTGGGAAAAATACAAAAAAATAACCTGACTTGCTCCACACAATGATCAAACTTATTGGATTGGTTTTTGTCTTCCTAAAATACACCAAAATAGTTTTAAAGCTTAGCTAAATTTACGTGGAACACTCTGTATTGTGGTGAAGAAAGAGGTGGACAGAAAAGTCAGTTCTCCTGAGACCGCCATCGTTCAGTCACATCTCACACCATTAAATCAATCCTTCTCAAGTCTTACAGGTTGATGGAGGAGGGAACAATTTCCCTAATTCTCGGTAACATCCTAGAGCTCCGCAGTGGCCGAACTGCGCAACTAATTATGCCCGAAGGAAATGAAAACGGCAACTACCTAGGTAGGAAAATGCGGTCAACTTCTAACCGTGGTAAAAGTTAACCAGCTTTGAGAAAACGGGCTGAGTTGGTTGCCTAACGGTCCGAAGAAGTCCAGCCAGCTCGACCGATTCCAAATTCAAGACCAGCAGCGTGTCGACGCTGGAAGCTACAACCTTCGTTGTCGGGACGTTAACTTCCAGCCCAGAGAAAGGATGTGGTGTGGACCCTCATTCATCGCCGCGGCCTCAGCAAACAACTGTTGAAACGGTACTTCGGATCGTAAAAGGTACTTCATCGCCTCGGGGAGCTCAACTACAAAGTGGTGCCCGACGGAATGCAAATATCATCACGACGCCGACCACCACCCGAGGTGGTTCACTTCGTTCAACTCAAGCCGTTCTACGCTCGGTAGCACTGATGACTTCTCACGATCCAGAGGACTTTTTTAGCTTACCATTATTTGTTTCGCTTTGTGTTGCATCGGGAGGCTACGCTTTTAAAGGGGAGAGTAATGCCGCGTGCATGATCAAGAAGACACGCCCTTCGTTCATCTAAAATGTTCGCGTATACCCTTACTCCGAGCGTAAAAGATAAAGAGATCAGAATTATCCTTGCATAGTCAGTTTCCCCTAGCGCGGTCCCCCAGAACATTCTAGGTCAAATATTCAAGATGACGAGCATAGTAGATAAAGAGCCTTATTGCCGATTAATTCACTGATTTTCTATCGCGATAGGCAGCTGTTGCGCCGACGCACGTTACAGGCTGCTGCGGCCGTCGACGCTCGCTCTTGTTTCTCGACGTGTGGTTTCCCTTTTTTCGCTTCTGGCACAATTGTTCGCCTCCATAACAGTTTTAGTTCATTCCGTTTTCTCCTTCCTCATCGTTTGTCATTTGCTGACAATATACATTCCTTTCAGTTGGAAGATGATGCACTGGACCACTAATTCACTATCTTCAAGGAGTTCCTACGCCCTCCCCCACTCCACGCATCGAGCGTCGCGCCCTGGTCTTCCACCTTCACAACGGTGTCCTCCACAGAAGATATTATGAGGCAGAAGGACGACCCTGGCTACTCGTGGTTTCCCGCCGTCTCCAAACGAAAATCATAAAAGCTAATCACGATGATCCAACCACTGGTCATCTAGGATTCGCCAAGACGTACTTCAGAACACGCACGAAATACCTCTGGAATAGTATTCACCGCTCAATTAACAAATATGCCAGGGCATGCCACCAGTGCCAGACGTAGAAAAACCAACAACCAAGCCTGCTGGGGTCCTAGGACCCATTTCTACACCAAATCATCGCTTTGAATGCCTTGGTATTAATTTCTTAGACCCCTTTCTCCACTGGGCACAGAAGCACCGAGGGATAATTGTGGCCATCCACTATTTTGCACCGCACGCTGAAACTAAAGCAGTCTCAGCCGCTACAGCCTCTGAAGTCGCTGACCTTTTTCTGCGTTCCATTCTGCTCCGGCACTCCCTTCATAGTAAGAGTCCTTAATGAACTTTGCGGCCTCACTAGCACTGTTTAGCATATCACAAGCGCTTACCACCCTCAAGCAAACAACCTCGTCGAATGCATAAATCATACATTGGCCGACATGATTTTTATGTACATTGCAGATGATCACGACAATTGGGACACCATTCTGCCCTACGTCACGTACGCATAAAACACCGGTTGCCAAGCTGCTACCAATTATTCTCCAACAATATGTCTATATACGCGCGTGAACCGCTGTCAAGGATGGATACACTCTTGCCCTACCTTGATTACACATCCTTTGATAGCTACGCTGAAGACATATTATGCCGTGCGGAAGAAGTCCGTCAACGTTCACGCATTTACACATTGGGGTGCAAACAAGAGCAAGTTCTCCGCTATTCCGGTACTCATACTTCAGTTGAATACAAGGTGGGTGAAGAGGTACTGCTGTGGACGCATGTCTCGAGTGCCAGGCAAGTGCGATAAACTGCTGAAAACGTTCAGGGACCATACCAAATACATCACCGAATTTCCGCGACCATACTACGGTGTCGCCCCTGCTTCACTAAATTCTGACAATCGATCAAAAAAAACTGGCATCGTTCATGTTGTGCGCCTTGAGCATTATCACCGTCCTGCACCATAACACCGGGGTCCGACGCTTTCTGCACGCGGGAGTAACTGTGGTGAAGAAAGAGGTGGAGAAACAATTCGGCAGAGACACTTAAGACCGCTTACATGCATGAATGCGAAAGTATTCCTGCACGTAGCGTATTTCTACAAAGCAGCGCACCACGTCTTCCTTTTGCAGACGGCACTCGGGCGGTGACATTATGCTTTCCCACTGCGCAGGCTTGGCGAACCCCGCAGGCTTCATGACGGCTTCCGTGACGAAGCATCTGCGTCGATGTGCTTTTCTTTGTGTTTTATTTCTGAGGCGGGTGCTTGATGGCGTATTGGTGTGACCACCTTTCAGGCACGCCGCCACCGCGTTTTCACGTAATGGGACGAGTAAGGCTTCCGGCCTAATAACGAAGTAAGTTCTCCTGAGACCGGCATCGTTCAGCCACCTATCACTACCGACAAATCAAACCTCCTCGAGTTTTACAATATTGTTAAAACGTAGATAAACAAAAGTGGTTTCATTCGCGTTGACGCGAACATCTATTTCAAATGTCGGTTAATGCCTGAACTGCGGACGAATCATAACGTAGTGGTAGAACTAAAAGCGGCAAACATAAATGTCCGCCAATACCATTTCAAAGTAGAACCGAAAAAAAAGACGAAGTCGCGTTTTCGTTATTCGTGCCGCGTAGTGTAATACTTTCATCCCCATGCCTCTTTTAGCGTGTGTTTTGAACTGATTTTTAGTGGATGTTTTATTCTCGTTTGATCTAAATGCTGAGGTACATCGCAATTGCAAGAATATACGGTGCGCAGTTAACAAGCTTCCTCTGCCTCATGTGCACAGCAGCTGATGAGACAACTAAAATATTGAACAGCCACTCTCATTTTTAGACGGCAACTTGAACCACGTCTGTAAGTTGTTATTTCGATTGTAATATTCAGAACACGTCTCCGGCAACGACGAAGCAAATGCATGAGAGCTACCCCAAGAAGGATAGTTTGGAGCGCTGTGTTGCCCACCTGAAGCCGAATCTAAATGCTTCCCCGCCAATAATGACAGAAGCGCCATTGCTTTTTATTCTCAAAATATTTCGCTGGCAAGAATATGCAAAACTCGAATTTTCTAATGCACACACAGGAAAATGACAGTCGAACGTTCTAGGACACAGTAGCATAATTTAAAGCTAGAGAAAAAAAGACGTGAGAAGAAGTCCGAATTCTTCTAGCTTATGAAACTACAACGGTTTACAAAGCGCGAATACTGTGAGACGGTTCTCCTTTGAAATATTTGATGGTTGTGTTCCTTGGTTTTCCTCTAAGATTTGAAAAAAAGTAAAACGCACCAATGATTTTAATGATTATAGAGGAATAAAAAAACACAAAATCACAGTAGTCTTTTAATTGCTATTGTAATTTTATGTAAGTTTTTTTAATTTGATGTTTTCTTTTTTATTGACTGTCCCTAGAACAGGAATTATTCAAATTACTTCAATATTCCTTCGTCAAAGTGCGTTAGCAATCAGAAGTCTGAGATGTAACTCGTGAATAATCGGATAATGCTAAAGATCGTGCGGATTGCAATTCATACATTGTTAGGGGAGCTTCAACATTAAAATAGGTATTTTTCGTATTTTGTCTCGGTATATTGTTTTTTCTACTATAGCGCAGAGGGCATTAAAACTCACCGGAGCCAATCAAGTACCGGTAGGCTATCAGGTGACAAAATACAGCCTTAATGTGGAATTTAATTCGCTCGTTATTTCTTTCCACGTTGTCCCAATAACACACGAGGGTAACTTGCTCATGTACAAGCCCGTATACGATCTTTAAAGGTTTGTTTCTAAAAAAAATATATGTGGGGGAATCGCGCAAAGCAACCAACACCAGCATAAAGTGCCCTCCACGAAGCAGGTGCTAATGTTGCCTGGACGAGCGCCAAGTTGGAATTAGTGTCTTCGGCGTCCTGGTCTTCGCCTCACTGTTCCCAAGTTCTTGACACAAAACAATGCTTCGAGTTACACGGATTGGAATCTCGAGGAGGATATTTCTTATGTTCGTGCTTGTGAGGAACTTCTGCCAACTTGCAAGGCAAACATTACAAAAAAAAGAAAGCACGAGGATGCTTTTAAAGAAGGGTGAAAGCTTTTCGAACTTTGTTTTGTCATGGGCTGGAACAGATGTCGGCCGCAGAGCCTGCATGGGCAAAATTAACATTTATGGTCGTTATCCTTTTTTTAATAAGTATCCTACCAGAGTAAAATATGTGTAAAAAATGCCTCAAATAGGAAGATTAGTTGATGCCGGAAACCGTTGTTGTACTTGTGTGGATGTGATGACTGTTGTGAATGCCTAGTCTCGTGGCCTCAATTTCAATTAATAGAGGAGTTAACCAAGGTAGGGAGCCTGGATGTGCGCTTTGCTAGGGTGATGCACCCTTTGTAATACCACTCACCGACAAACAGGCAACCATTTTGGGTTCTCGGCGATAATCCGTGGGGCTTATAACCCTCCCGAAAACATTCATTTTATCTCACAAGTTCGGAACAGCGTTGTGGAACCCACGGAGGAGGATTAGCATTCTCCCCCTCGGATGGGAGGACCGATGGACACAAAGGCCACTTCCTGGTGCACGGGGAAACAATGAGAGAGAACAAAATGGCGCAAGAAGAGAGGTGTGGGAAAGGGAAACAGGCAGTTGGCATCACTCTATGCCAAGCGCACATGAGGGCACTCTAAACCAAGGAAGTCTCATTGTTCACTTCGTCAATCTTCATCTTGATAAGGATTGCGTTACAAAGCAAGAAGTTTCAGTTACGAAGGAGCGAACAAAGAAATCTTTATTGTTCACTTCGCCATCTTCATTTCACGAAGAGTGATAAAAAGAAGCTAGCTCGAAATATTGCTGATAGCTCTTAGGAGGTTGGAACTGTTCTCATACTTTACTTAATCTGCTTTCCTTAAAGGGACCATGAAATGACCTTTTTACTTTTGCCAGATAACTTTTACATTAAACCTTCAACGTTCACTGAATGCCGAACAGGCATCCGTTTTCGTCTCGGTTCATTAACTTCTACACAAAAAAATAATGAAATATCGACTTTTTCTTTCTCTCCCACTGACCGCAAAACAAGTTGCGGCGTAATTTTGACGGTCGTGACGTACGCTGGGACAGGAACCGGAAGTTCTCTCGGCTGTAGAATGGAAGCGTCAGCGGCGGCGAATTGGGGGTGCGCCGGTAGGTTTTACTGCGCTGATGGCGCTGATGTCACCGACGTATTTTCTGAATCGGCGCCCCTCATCGCCGCGATTGCCGTGGACACATCGCAGCTGAGCGAAATTCAATGAGATATTTTTCGCTACAGCGACAGCATGGGACTAGTCCCATACGCCGGTATGCCTGTTGGGAAGTGCGGCGAGTCTTCCGTCGAAGACTCCAGAAGTCAACCCAACTGTCATTGTTGGTAAAAGGCGGCCCGTGTCAGTCGTTTGCAAAGCGACGTAGATAGAAACAAATTGGCGCGGCGTTTTTTCGCTGCCTCGGAGATGCAAGAGCGAGCCGACGTTAAAAAAGATACGTTTGAACTACGACAGTGTCAGCAAGAGCCACGTAAATACCTGTTCACACTCGGAGTGTTCGCGCGCGTTTGATGGAAGTGCTGTATTTACGCTGTTGGTAAGCGCTTCGGGACCGATATTTTACGATTGCAACTCGATACTGACTTCTGACACTCTGCAAAGGAAGGTTGGACCGGCATTGCACGTAGCTCCCACGAACTGTTATAGCTCGACAGTGACATGCAGTCGTGTCAGAATAAAAATGGCAAACTAATAACAAAGTGTACATACCGTGTTACGAAGGTAATCCATACGGCGTTTATTCGAGCTCTATATCACACAAAACAAGAAGAAAGAATCGACGAAAGTCCCTTTTCGACGACAGTGTTCGTCAACACTGCCTCGGAAAACAAGGAAATGACAAAGGGAAGAGATTGACCTCACCTCTTAATCTAAAATTGAGGTCGGCGATCAAACTATAATACGGGAAGGGTCCACAAGGGTCGCGCGGGCATATTCCATTCAGCACGCCAGCCGGTCGTGGTCACTGTCTTGGTCAAGTACCGTCGAAGCAACGCTGCGGAATGGCTGCTAGGCCTATCTGCCAAAGTTGCCGTTTCAGCTTGTCTCGGGTGTTTGCGGATCCAGCGCTCTTGTTCGTCGTGGTCTGTTTCAAGTACTTTTTTCTTGCTGCTTGAAGTCGGGACGCGCGAGAAGAACACGTAAAAAAATAAACGTTCGTTGGTCGTCGTGACCACGGTGACCAAGCGACGCTGTCGGCCATGCTGATTTGATCGTAAAAAGGACAGCTCCGGAGCTGGCTCTCAGCTTCGTTTACCACACGATAGATGGCGCTTGGCTCTCAGCATTATCAAATTTGGCAATTTTCGCCACACATCTCTAATTATGCTACAAAATGTGGATCTGAATATTATTTAACAAAACTCTTAGGAAACATTTGCCGGCTATTTATTGTTTATGATCGCGGTGCTGGTGAGGTAGGCTCTTACCCAATAGGCGACGTGGATTCGGCTGACGTGCTGCAGTTCCGCGGATGCATAGCAGTGAACAGGCAGAGAGCTTTCGAAGGAAAGAAGGCGCAAAAGAGTCCAGTTTTCTTTTAAAAGTTCTATAGCAAAGAATTTTTTTTGGCTCCCTATTTTTGTGTTTTTGTGTTTCTT
Source organism: Ixodes ricinus (assembly GCA_037355805.1). Taxonomy (NCBI): domain Eukaryota; kingdom Metazoa; phylum Arthropoda; class Arachnida; order Ixodida; family Ixodidae; genus Ixodes; species Ixodes ricinus. The sequence continues at coordinate 40,516 of JAZHYW010028552.1, read as the reverse complement.
TTCACACCTTTTACGACGCCCGGTGGATGAAATTCGATTTCAGAATCATTTCATGGTCCCTTTAAACTTCAATAGCAACTAGCGTGACACAAATGTCTAATTTAACTGATATGTTACAGCAACATAAGCTATGTGCCAGCAATCACTGCACGCTTAAAAATAAATGTCCCGCCGTATAAAAATACAAAAAATATTGTGGCGCTTCACGCTTATTCTAGGACCTTAAGCCAGATTAAAATAACAGACACAATTTGTTGATATGAGTAAATAAATCAATAAAAAACATTCACACATTTCTCCTATCAAAATATCTTTGTACAGCTTATTGAACAATAAACCCAAAGACATAAAAAATAAGCCAACCTATCAGCCCTTTTGAAATGCACTCAAGTTAACCAACACAACCAAATTAGGTAAAAACGGCATATTCGCAGTTTAAATTTAAAAACAAATCATAAGACAAATCTTGTAGGGTTTAAAATTACGTGTTCATAAAAAAATGTCGCACAATCAGAATATTTGTCAAAAATGTTTCTAAAAAAATTAAACATTAAAACAAATCACGGAATGCAGGACACTTAAAATTACAGACGCTTTGCAGAAGCTGTGCATGAGCGCCGCCATTACCGACCTCCAGTTTTTGTTTCCTCTTATTTCGTTTACTTCACTTCATCATTACCATAGCTAGGCCAAGTCATTGCCATTCTAGATTCTAGTGTGTCCTTCTCCCCAGCATTGGCCTTTGTGGGGCTCGTCTACGCCCATTTCAGTGGGTCGGTATCTATGGTAACACAAGAGAAGATCCGCAATGGCGGCTGGAATCTTGCCGCGTGTGCGGAGGCGTCTATATCAGGGGAACCACCTGGAACTATGCGATTCATCGAAGAAACAAAACATAATGCAACATCCCGCTGTCTTTGAAGTAATTCAAAGACAGCGTGACGGCGAGTAGTAAAACAGGTGGAAGACTCCCAAATATTTGGAGCCCTGCCAAGAAATTTTACCGGAAAATCTTTGCACGAGGATGCCGAAAATAAATAACCGAGCGGTGACACGCCCTACTTCCGAGGCGCAAATATTCGGGCACGCAAACGTTTCCGAAATAAGCCTAGAAAAGGATATATATCCAACAAAAAGCGATGAATGTCGCTGTCGAGACGCCAGACACTTCCCCCTCGTTTAATTAACTCCCGAGAACAGTAAACATACATATGGGTCGGGTTCTTCCCCGAAGCTGTGCTGCCGAAAACTCGCAGCGCTATGCAATCGAGCAAGCGCGGCGTTCCCCGAGGGTTAGGAATGTTAACACGATCTCAACAGTGCAGAAGAAGCTTCCCAGTCACTCAGTTTACGTCGGCTTATAGGGACATGGAACGTTTTAGAGTGCAGCTCTTAAGCGCCCGTTTCCGGCTTGCAACGGCGGCGCAGTCGCCGTCGCCGTCGGCGTAACCACGCGTTGCATTATGGGATGTTTCCCATAATGACGTCACACGTGACGCCATGTGTGACTTTACGAGGGCAAAACATTTCCGCTAGATATTGTGGGAAATGTTTCTGCTAAGTGTAGCGGGAAAACTTTCCTCTAAATTCGGCGGAAATAATTTCACCCTCATGATGCCACACGTCACGTGTGGCACATCACTCAACCCGGGAAAAAATTTCCCACTAAATTTATCGGAGAATCTTGTCCCTCTAATTGTAGCGAAAACATTTTCCCGCTAAATTTAGCTGGGAAATTTTACCCTCGTGACGTCACACGTGACCCTCCCCTCCGTACCCTCACCTCCTCCTCCTCTAGAACTGCTCTGCAATTCGTCATTACAAGAGAATCTTAAATGTCTGTCATTTTTTGCTCGATTTTAAAAAAGACTGGTTCAACGCAATCAGTGAATTTGATAATATTTTACCTTTACTACAAAAACGTTTGCCCATGACACCGTACAAAAAGCTCCAAATAGAAAGTTTGGCTAGGTCCGAAATCTCTGCACGTGGAGGAAACGATAAAATAAGAAAGTAACAACAACCACATTCCCCGAAACCACACGAGCGTACACGGTATTTTTATTTAAGCAATGAGAACCAATGTGACCGACGACGAAGTTGTTAAAAGATGGTGGCAGGTCATGAACATGCGAGTATTTTTTAATTAGTGCAGGAATAGGGAACGGTAAAAGAACGAAACTCGTGTACAGCTCTCTCTAATGCCGAATTAGAGCGCACCTCTTGAGCAGGAGGAGGGGCGAGGTATGCCCTTCCTCCCTCCCGGTCCCCTCCCATTTAACGGTAAATTTTCGCTTCACATTAAAGGGACCATGAAATGATTCTGAAATCGAATTTCATCCACCGGGCGTCGTAAAAGGTGTGAAAAGAAACACAAAAACACAAAAATAGGGAGCCAAAAAAATTCTTTGCTATAGAACTTTTAAAAGAAAACTGGACTCTTTTGCGCCTTCTTTCCTTCGAAAGCTCTCTGCCTGTTCACTGCTATGCATCCGCGGAACTGCAGCACGTCAGCCGAATCCACGTCGCCTATTGGGTAAGCGCCTACCTCACCAGCACCGCGATCATAAACAATAAATAACCGGCAAATGTTTCCTAAAAGTTTTGTTAAATAATATTCAGATCCACATTTTGTAGCATAATTAGAGATGTGTGGCGAAAATTGCCAAATTTGATAATGCTGAGAGCCAAGCGCCATCTATCGTGTGGTAAACGAAGCTGAGAGCCAGCTCCGCTGGCTCCGCCAGCTCCGGAGCTGTCCTTTTTACGATCAAATCAGCATGGCCGACAGCGTCGCTTGGTCACCGTGGTCACGACGACCTACGAACGTTTATTTTTTTACGTGTTCTTCTCGCGCGTCCCGACTTCAAGCAGCAAGAAAAAGTACTTGAAACAGACCACGACGAACAAGAGCGCTGGATCCGCAAACACCCGAGACAAGCTGAAACGGCAACTTTGGCAGATAGGCCTAGCAGCCATTCCGCAGCGTTGCTTCGACGGTACTTGACCAAGACAGTGACCACGACCGACTGGCGTGCTGAATGGAATATGCCCGCGCGACCCTTGTGGACCCTTCCCGTATTATAGTTTGATCGCTGACCTCAATTTTAGATTTAGAGGTGAGGTCAATCTCTTCCCTTTGTCATTTCCTTGTTTTCTGAGGCAGTGTTGACGAACACTGTCGTCGAAAAGGGACTTTCGTCGATTCTATCTTCTTGTTTTGTGTGATATAGAGCTCGAATAAACGCCGTATGGATTACCTTCGTAACACGGTATGTACACTTTGTTATTAGTTTGCCATTTTTATTCTGACACGACTGCATGTCACTGTCGAGCTATAACAGTTCGTGGGAGCTACGTGCAATGCCGGTCCAACCTTCCTTTGCAGAGTGTCAAGTCAGTATCGAGTTGCAATCGTAAAATATCGGTCCCGAAGCGCTTACCAACAGCGTAAATACAGCACTTCCATCAAACGCGCGCGAACACTCCGAGTGTGAACAGGTATTTACGTGGCTCTTGCTGACACTGTCGTAGTTCAAACGTATCTTTTTTAACGTCGGCTCGCTCTTGCATCTCCGAGGCAGCGAAAAAACGCCGCGGCAATTTGTTTCTATCTACGTCGCTTTGCAAACGACTGACACGGGCCGCCTTTTACCAACAATGACAGTTGGGTTGACTTCTGGAGTCTTCGACGGAAGACTCGCCGCACTTCCCAACAGGCATACCGGCGTATGGGACTAGTCCCACGCTGTCGCTGTAGCGAAAAATATCTCATTGAATTTCGCTCAGCTGCGATGTGTCCACGGCAATCGCGGCGATGAGGGGCGCCGATTCAGAAAATACGTCGGTGACATCAGCGCCATCAGCGCAGTAAAACCTACCGGCGCACTCCCAATTCGCCGCCGCTGACGCTTCCATTCTACAGCCGAGAGAACTTCCGGTTCCTGTCCCAGCGTACGTCACGACCGTCAAAATTACGCCGCAACTTGTTTTGCGGTCAGTGGGAGAGAAAGAAAAAGTCGATATTTCATTATTTTTTTGTGTAGAAGTTAATGAACCGAGACGAAAACGGATGCCTGTTCGGCATTCAGTGAACGTTGAAGGTTTAATGTAAAAGTTATCTGGCAAAAGTAAAAAGGTCATTTCATGGTCCTTTTAAGGAGTTTTCGTAGACCGCGTTTCCCCTCCACTAAGCCCACTGTAATGAAGAAGCCGCTACTGCGCCTGCGCGCCGATAGCATTGACTGTAGAGATCCGGGTATCGTAGCGGGTTGCGGAGGGCGTTGCGGGACGGCGAAAACGATCTACGAAAACTCCAGAGTGTTCTCGCAAAAATTAGCGAGGAAATGTTTCTGCTTATTTTAGCGGGAAAACGTTTTTGCTAAATTTTTCGGGGAATTTTTTTCCTTATATTTAGCGAAACAATTTTCCCGCTGCGGTGAAATTTTTCGCTAAATATAGCGGGAAAATTTAAATTTAGCTAGGAATGTTTTCCGGCTAAATATAGCGGGAAACCCTTCCGCTAAATATGGTGCAGATATTTTTCAGCTAAATATAGCGGGCAAATTTTGCCGCTTAATTTAGTAGAAAAATTTTCCGCTAAGTGTAGTGGTAAAATTGGTCCTCTGAAATCTGGGGGGGGGGGGGGGATCTTTCCGCTAAATTTGGCGGGAAATTTTGTCCCGCTTGGTTTAACGGAAAAATTTCTGCGCTAAATAAAGCGGGAATTCTTTTTAGCTAAATTTAGCGGGGAAATAATTCCGCTAAATTTAGTAGAGTATTGTTTTTTATAAATTTACCGGGAGATTTTCCCGGTACATTTACCGTGGAATTTTTTCCGCTAGGTTTAGCGGAGGAAATTTTTGTGCTAAATGTAGCGGGAATTTTTCTGCTAAATTTAGTGGCAAAACTATTTCCTTCTTTTCCTCCTCCTCCTTTCTCATTACCCTCGCGACGTCACGTGCGACGTCATTATGAGAAACGTCCCATAATGAAACGCGCGGTTACGCTGACGGCGCTCAAGGCGGAAACGGGAGCCTAAGAGTTGGCTTCAAAATACTCCTTACGTCGGATACTGACAATACAGTCGCGTTTAGTCAAGTTTAAAAAAGAAGACAAAGAGGCAATGCACCCCACACTTGAAAACAAATGTAAACAAAATGAAATATACAAAAATGTATGGCAAATTGCTACAAGCAATTGTGCTGCATACATGAAACGTTCTGGCATCACAAACGTTTAGCGATACTTTGGGTTTCCAGACGCCTGACGCCTACGTTCACGGCGCTCTTCATCGGATAGTTTAACGCTTACCATTTGTACACCTGAAAGTTGTTCTTAGAATGACTCGATACTACCTCGAATTGAACCGATAAACATGGCTATCTCCCAAAGCCTTCCATACGCGCGAGTCCCTCAGTGGGCCAAGGCGGTCGAGTGCTCTCCTCGCCTCCCTCACTCCTCCTCGCCTACCCTCTCTGGTTATACCCCCTCTCCACTAACCAAGAGGTGTCCAGCACCACACTCCTCCTCTCCCACTCGTCAACAAGACTGTGTCGAGCCTCGCGGCCAGGCTTTCATCCAGAATTCACGAAATACTAAACTCATAGCCAAAGAACGTTTCACGTAAATATAATAATGCATACGCCTGTTTTCAGTTCCACACCTACTGGAGGAGAAACCCAATATGGTAAAGATAGCGACATCAATCTCCTCAGCTCCTGGCTGGAACATGTTTTCGAAACGTTTTGACTGCTCTGGCCGCTAATGTTTATGACACCCACGTGTCTGTGTTGGTAATTAGTAGATATTTTTTAGTTCTGTGTCTTCTGCGACACAATAATTAGTCGCGACTGTTGGTAGTCTAACGAATTGTTCGTTACCAAGTTCCATCCGACAGATTAGGCATGCTGGTTTCCGATGTCAGTTGAAATCTCGGCCACCTGTTTTCACACTGTCATATGTTACCTGTAGAAGCCGTCGTTACGTCACCGTATTGGCGCCTTCATTGTCCATTGCTAAGTCAGCTGAAACGTTATAAAGTTTGAAATGACAAAACCGATGATGTCGATGAGCCCAGTTTTTCTCCTACATCTATTTCCCTGTGCTCTGAAGAAAACAAATAAAAGAATACAGGAAACCTTTTTTTTTTATTTGCAGTTAGCACAGTTTCGTTGGGACAAAATTAGGTTTTTGTGTTTTTTGCCTAGAAATTTAGGGCCATAAAAGCCCGAATCAACCAATGCAGAGAAAAACCAGACCTTCTTTTGTTACAGCCTGGTTATCGTGGTCCAAGTTCGCCAAAAAAGTGCCAGAGTTAGGCTTCACATCTGTGTGTTCGGATTTCGCGTGGAATATTCGGGGCTAAACAGCCAAACAAGTGACATATTTAGGCTCACTGCTGGTACTTCGGTTAATTCGTGGTATTTTTAACTCAAATCTGGCACTTTGGAAGTTATCTGACGAGCCAGAGAAAAGCCATAGCAACGCCAAATAAAAGTACTCGGACTCTAACTGACGCCTTGGAGCAAAACCGTTTTAGGCCCAAATTAGGCTCCTAAGATTGCCAAGCTCGTGCGAAGATAGGCTTTTGTTTTTAACGTGCTATCTGGGTTACGACGTTTATACTAATATCATTCAAAAACTTTACTCAGATATATTTCTTTTCGGCGCCTACTTCCAAACTTTAGAAATTTATTGAATTCGCACCTAAAACCACTCTAAACTCTCCTTAATATTCCACTACAACCCATTCCAATGCCCCGAGGTGGACGGTCTTATTTGACGAGCTCCAGATTCCCGCTTTAGAAAGAGGGAATGCCAATATTCTTCCTGCCGTCTCATATCTTGGCAGCAGAATGGGTAGATTCTCACAGTCCGCTTCAAAATGCGAGAAAGCGGTCGAAGCGAATCGTGTGGGGCTGCCTCTGCTCCGTCATGGTTCTCCTGAGGTGGCTCCTACACTGGTTGACTGTATGTACCTCTGAAAATATGCCACGTCATGAACACTCCGGGTCATGTAAGGTGGAGGAATGAGTCTACAGCCCCTCAGATTCTGAACAGTAAGAGTTGCAGCATAGCATCCAAGCTGCTTTGTATTAGCGACACAGAGTTTCGATACTCCCGTTATCTTAAATAAAATTGAGTAATGGGCCCCATGCTTAAGCGAGCTTAGACTAAATAGTATCTTAAAATGAATACACCACCCGCAAGCAATCTTTTCTAAAAAAACTTCCGACTGAAAAAAAAATATACACAAGATAAAGACAACGGCTGGACGCATCTTTTTTGAGGTGGGCTTTGCCTCTAAAAGCCTCTATTTGCGGTGGTGCGCCCTTTTCAAGAGATGTCTTGGTTACTTGCCTATTTTGGGTCTGAAATTGCTTAACTATTCAGCGTGATCATGTTTCCTTTCATATTGTTTAACTATTCAGCGTTTGTTCAATTGTTTGTATAATTATATGGTTTGACTATTCAGCATTTGTTTAACTATTCAGCGTGATCATGTTTCCTTTTATATTTTCATACAATTGCAAAAGTGTACGACTATGATGACATTCCATGTACCCCCTCTATTCATTTTATAAATAAAATAAATATGAGTCGATATACTTGAAAATTAAATTACCTAGTCAATATTCCGATAACTAAATCATTAAAACGTTTGCAGTATTTACAAACAAATTACTTAATGCGTAAGGGATTTGATATGATCTAATATTAGAATTCATTTGTACCGAAAGGCGATGGGATATTATATCATTACTGCTGTCTTGCACTCCACTACTAGAATTTTAACATAAAGATAGAACGCGTGCCGTGGTAGAACTACACATGGTGCCTGTGTGCTTTCAAAATTCACACACTACTTTTTTTGTTTTTGTTTTTACATTTGCAATTTATAATTTTGCACTTCACCATCGTATTTTAATATATTGTTGGCTTTTTACTACCAAATATATTTGATTCGCTACGCTGAACTTGAGCGCTTACAAACCGGATGTGAATAAATTTCGATTTTATCTGAGCGGCGTTAACACCGATTTATAATGCAAAATAGATTCAAAAGCTGGTTGACTAATCTTGACATCTCATTTGTATTCCTTCGCTGCTTACGCTTAGAACAGTCTACGACACTAATATGGGACTAAACCGGTGTTGAAGTGTTTACCAACAATTACCGCCGCGTCAATCTTTACGAGAGTGGGCGCTATATGCCCGAGTCAAAATTTTCGGTTATATTAATCTTCGTCTGCACCTCTAATTAAACATTCAATTAGGTTCAATTTGGCGGGTTTTGTTTGTGCTTTACCGTTTCCGCACAGAACTTGTAATGTTTTACCGTTTCCGTAAATAACTTTGACAGTTCCGAAGCCTGCCTTGCATAAAGTACAAAAGTGAGCAACTTTAGAAGAATGTCGTAAAACTTAAAAAGCGGCTGCTATAGTCGAATGTTTTACTACAGACTGTTCCGAAACACTCTTCGGGCATTAAAAAAAATATATATACATAAGTAGTGAAGGTTTACAAATGCTTCCGTTGATATATAGGCAAAATTAGGGTGCGCAAAAACAGGAGCTGTAGGATGATAAAAATAAAAAATCTAATTTAATGGTGAAAAAAGTTACATAAGAAAAAACAGTAAAGGGACGAAGAAATGTTGTATTAGTTTGCAAGAATAATGAAGGCAAGACCAGAGAACTCTCGATACGCGGAGAATACACTTTATGAAATGACGGCATAAAAGTAAAACTTAAACACAAGAACTTACAAAATCTAAATTGTTAAATTTAAAATAGAATGAAGAATAAAAAATAAAATATCAAAAATAAGAAAACACCTGACGTTCGTCGACGTTTCGACAGTTTCACTGTTTTCTTCAGGACGGAAGCCCACATGGCGCAGTAGGTTGGCTTTATACAAGATCTAGGGGTGTTGTTAACGCGATGGTTCGAAGGTGCTTATAGAGAAAGGCAAGAGCGGGGGATTCTAGGAGCGACTCTACTTTTGCCGCGATGAAGGATGACGGTTGTAGCTTCTGATCGGAGGTGCATTCATTCTTCATTCTATTTTCTATATAACAAATAATTTTTCTGAGTCCTTCTGTTTAACTTTGACTTTAATTCCGTCATTTCTTTTAAAGTGTACTCTCCGCGTATCTAGGGTTCTTGTGTCTAGCCTTGATTATTCTTGTAAACTAATAAAAAAATTCGGCATTTTTTTCTTTTCTTGTGTGTGACTTTTTTAACATTAATTTAGATATTAATTTTTATCATCCTACAGCTGCTATATCTGCGCATCCTACTTCTGCCCATATATATGCATTGATGTCTCGTTGATATGGACACCTTTATTCCGGTAAAACATCGTCAATAATCTTAGTTGTCCATAACGACACAATAATGCATGTATTTTCCCAGTTTTTCCCCACAAGTGGTGTCCATATAGCGGGGTATCTATGTTAACGGGGTTTATATTAACGAGACATGACTGTATATATATATATATATATATATATATATATATATACATATATATATATATATATATATATATATATATATATATATATATATATAATAAACCGAGAGATGAGACACTCAAATTTCAAGAGTGTGTTTGAGAAAAATATTTAGGCTTAAAAAACATCTCTTTATACACAAAAAAGAAAACCGTAAACACCATCTGGTTTAGGGTGTACATATCAAAGGAGCGTTCGCGTTCTTGCTTCATGCCATGCCCTATGTGAATAGCAGCGTCAACCAGGCGGTTTTTATCATCTTTCTTCAAGGGCATAGGGGAAAAAACGAAATTGTGTAGACTTGGTATTTTTCCTCAAAACCTGTTCTCATAAAATTTGAGTAGGATTAAAACACAACCTAATCGGGCCTTTGAGGAAAGTTTTTTTGCACTCCGTTTCTCATTTTATTTCGAGGAATACTTGTTCACGCCCCAACAGCGCTCCGAAACGCGATGTCGGATGAAAGGGGAGTTGATTAAGCCGTCAGGATATTGAGCTGTTGTCTCAGGCTTTCAGGAGGTCAAAGTTGACGTGCTGAGCTTTAAACTTTGGGAAGTTAGTCCGTCTAGAGGTGGCGTCCTCCGTCCCTGCTGTAGATGAGACATCTTGCCAGGTAAATGCGACTGATAACGTGTTTTTTATCCTGCATTACGTAGGAGTCGTTTCAAACGTGCAAGCTGATGCAATACTCACCTTCATAATATCGGGTAGCGATGGGGAAAAATACAAGGTTGTGCGTATTAGGCGTTTTAAAACGTCTTTAGCAAACGTTTGGTCGGTTTTACTGTTAAAAGATATTGAGTTTTGTTTTACTTGAAAAGAGTAATAAAGATATCAACGCCTTTCAAATTCTCTAATGTTGTTATGCAAAAAGAAAAAAAAACACAATAACTTGAGACTAAGCAAATACTTTAAAAAAAGGCGTCGAAGCCTGCGCGTGTAAGGGGGCTAATAAGACTATCGTACAAATATAGCTGAAAAATCACGAAAAAAAAACATTTTTTTTCACACTCGGGTCGTGCGACCTGTTTTTTTCATCGATCACTGCTTTGGAGGAGAGGCGATTTTGTTTCATGATATACCATCCTTCTGCAATATTTTTTTCCACTTTGTTTTCTGCAGATTGTGAATTTGTTTGACTATATTATATTGAATAGACTCAAATGTTCTGGCTTTGACGCAAATCTTGCTCGCACAAGTGGCATTTAATCTCATGTCTCCCTTTACTTTGTTGTTTGGTGTAGTGCCCACTGAAAAATTAACCACGTGTCGCCCGATACCAAACACCTGTAGAAGAGAGTGCAAATAGGTGGACGTGTTTCGCGAGACGTGTGAAGGTTTCGAAGACTCGTGTGCTTCGCTTTACTGTGGGTATAATCAAAATAAAGTCATTCATAAGGTGCTTTTTGTTGACTTTTCTTCTGCTCAGATATTGCGCACAACAAAAATATTTTTGCATTATTTTTTGCTTAAGGCGCCAACTCAAGTCACCGATATTAAAACTTCACCTAAATAAAAAGAGAAACCGTTTGTTTACGTTCTCTCAGAAGAACTGTTGGAGTAGAGAATACAACAAGCGCCAGAGAAGAAGGACTAGAAAGAGGACAAATATTGTGCTACCACAACCAGCAATAAAAACGCACTATTTGCATTCTTTCTTCTAATTTCTCTTTCTCGCGCTTTTGTTCTTTTGCAATGAACCAATTATGCATTATTTAATTGTGCTGCTAAAGAGATACTAGGTTGGTGTTTTTTTTTTGTCAGGCTCCGTGGAAAGTGATTTTTAATAAATATCAGAGTCACTTCTAAAGCTTTCAGTACTTCAACGAATTATACTTTATAACTACATAATATAAATATAATAAATGTGAATACGCGATGCTGTTGACTATGCAACAAACTGAAACAAAACACAAGAAACGACCGGCATGAAATACATACATGGAAATGATGTGATGAGCGGAACGTAATCAGCGTCGGCCCCTTCACCAAACCATGGTGGCCACATGACCGCGTCACTTGACCACCGTCCACTTAATGTGGCCCTCAGATTAAACGGAATTTGTTCACCCGGTATATATCGAACTGTGGTTGGTCATTCAAGCAATGTCAATGCCGCGGCAGCTTCTTTGGTAGGTGGTGCCACACTGCCATTGGTTGGTGTGAGCGATCATGTGACCACAAGCAACAACGAATGGTGTTCTTGTCGAAAGTCGCGGTATGAGTCATGGTACTCAAATGATTGGACCCAAATTTTAGTGACCCAAAGACGTATTTTACGTTGAGCAATCAGGTCAGGAATGACGCTAAGCACCCCCGTAAATTTGTCTACTTCCTTGTAAAATGCTCTTGAAATTAAAAAACAAACAAACATATTAGTATATTTGAAGTCAAACACGAGTGAAATTATTGTAGGACTAGCGAAAGAGATAGCCTTATTTTATATCTAGTTTTACTCACTGTTTCCTTGAGCATTACACCGCTACAGAAGGTGGGGATGATGCCCCATGAACAAAAATAAAACACGCAGAAGCTAATTTTTATCTCATTTTCCTCTCGCGCAATAAGTTCATCACAGGCAAGAAGTGAACAAAGGAAATTCAAACCAAATCTCAGGTTAAAATGTTTTGATAGACTAAAGAAAAAAAAAGGAAACACAGCAGATGAAAGTGAGGGTTAGAGTTCATTGAGCCGACTAGAGTTCCTCTGAAACTCTGACTACCTCGTAGTCAAAGTTTCAATGCGGCGGAATATGAGCTTCCTTGCTTTAATATCTTAAGCTGAAATGTGCAAATAGTACGTCTAAGCGCCCAGTTAATATGCGTTCATAAGCGCAAAAAGTGTAAGATTCTATAAAAACAAAATGTGAAAGAATAAAAGAAAAATGTTGAGCTCGACTACACTTATGCAGCACTCTCCTCTGACCCCTTAACGCTCAATTTACTTGATGTTCGTTCAGTTTGTATGTTGTTTGGCGATATTCACCACCTCGGGACCAGTCTAGCTCGTCTGTTTCGGCTTGCAATGGTTACTGGGAATAGAAAAAGAACAGAATGTACAGGCTCCAAAGTGTATCTCTTCTGGGAATTACAAATGATTTATAATTTACACGTACAGCTTCAAACCTGCCAGGTATTTCCCATCACTCATTTTATACGGCAATAATTCGGAGAAACGCATCACTCAAAAATGATAATTAAACCAAGTTGAGGTCTCGTGCGAGAGCCTTCTATAAAACCGATTTTTACTGTAACCCGAGTCGTCTTAAGACGGTATGCCATACACGTACATTTTATTCTGGCTATAAAGTTGGCTGGAAAACACAAGATTGTCAAAGAAAAAAACGCGTAAAAGCCCCTTTGTGTTTTCATATAAAAGTTAAGTCGCTCCATGAAACTTGTTTTACATATTTAAGAATTGGTGTTACAATGAACACTTCACGGTGCCTCAGAAGAAGATACGCGGAAGGAAAAACGAAATATTTATGCTGCCGAGAAAAAATAACAAGGGGTGGAAAGGTGTAGGCGACACGTGTAGAAGCAAATATTTTCTTGAACGTTTTAGCAATTATTTATCAAATCATGAAACAAAAATGCGTATTTTGAAGATTTACGTCGTCTTCAAACTTGGGTGCGCTAGCCGTACCGCATTTAATAGCCTTTCCATTATAATATATCGCGTTTCGTTTTTTTTTGTTTGACAAAATGCGCCTCGCGTTTTTCAACATAGAACATGTTTGCTCTAGCAAACACGTCTTTTTTTCAGTAACAAGCGTAAGCCACGAGAATGTTTCACTTGCTTCAGGTGACTGCCGTTTCACAGTTCGTGTTACACCATCGATAACTTTGAATAAAGCACGGCGTATATGTACCATTTTGGGTATGAATCTTGCGCTAAGGCCTATGTAAATATAAAACAGTTGAATTCGTAATAAAATGACTAAAATAAACCCGCAAATAAAAATAAATATCAATAGGTTGAAACTTTTTTTTTTAAAGTGCATAGCAACGACATTTTTTCGGATGTAAGAACCTCTTATGTCTTTAAAGGTATAAAGATTTCTCAGATGAAGGCTCGAAAATTGGTTCGAATTAAATTACAAAACAGCTATATTAAACACGTGTCTAAAAATATTTAACATATCTTAAAGAACGAAACAAGCAAAATTTGTTACGAGAGTCACATCGAATAAAAATAACTCTCGAGCCACAACATAACATATTGAGTTAACCTTTCGAAAGATAAACCACCGATGATTGGATGCTTAAAAGACTGATGTTGTAACTTTAAAATCAGTTCATAGAAACACAACAAATGGATACACCATTAAATGACCGGCGAAGTCATGTAATAAATTCAGGGCTGGGTTTCACCAGCCTTTACGATGATTGGTTTCTTGTGCGTTTCCTTTTTCCCCATTAGCCGAAAACAATCTGTGAATCAGCAGCGGCGCCACTCGATTTTATCGAGGTTTTTAATTTTGTCGATCAATTTTAGAGGCAACGCTTTAGAGGCGTCAACTTGTCGCCAGTCCTCACCCATTTACACCGAAAGGTGAATAGATGGATAGATTGATACATGGGTATGAAAATAACCATTTATGTCGGGCAGCATCATGCGCCACCTAGCAAGTGTTTTGAGTAACAAGAGGTAAACTCTGGACGCAAATGAAAGCCATCGCGTGTCACGAAGCCGAAACTCCTTTCCTCTGTAATGATTTGAAAGAAAGAGAATATATTTTCGGTCTTTTGTGTTCTTGGGAGGCATGTCGTCGTGTAGCTGCAACAATGCGGGCATCCAGCCATTACGTACAATGCCTTCTGAATGCTGTTAAACATTGGCGATGCAACAAAATGTATCTTCACATTTGAACGTGATGTGTTTCAGCAATATTTTGCGGGAATCGACGAGCGAATGTTGTGAAGATGGCTGGCCAAAAACTTTTGCGTTTGTGATGTGTTCGCAATAATTACATTTTTATATGCAAATCTTTCACAAATAGAAAAAATCAATTTATCACGGAACCGACAAAATTAAAAGAAAACATTATTTCTCGGCAAAGTCAGAAGAATTATAGAGCTGGTCTCTTATCGGGTTAAATGTAACAACAAAACTTTGTTTGATTGTGTTATGTGGAGTATGATTATTTGGGACTTTTATAGCTAAATTCAGGTTATGCATTCATGTCATAAGGATATTGTTGAAGCCCTCTAAAGTATTTCTTATATACAGTATAACATTTTTTTTATTTAAACTTACTAAAAATTCACCCATATGACAAAGAAAACTGCAATTATTATATATGTTCGCATATATACAACCAGCACGGGCGTTGAAAAGCACCTGACTTAAACATACATAAAGAATAGCTCATGCGTTGCGAATAATTAATTTTCTAATGCAAAACTAATTTACAGTGACCGGACAAAAAAAAAACTCAATTTGTCTCCTACTTCACATTGATCCAACAACGTCTGCAGGTGAGAATATATCTGGAATTGAAGTTACCCAGTCGATCTGAGGTATCGCCTGTTTGTTTCTAACAGTACCAGATATTGATTCTCGCGAAACTTATTCCGTCCAGAGGTCAATGAGGAACAATGAGCGAAAAGTCTAAGGTTGCCACAATCGCCTGTTACTGTCTGTAAGAAAATGCGTTGAGACTAACGGAGAGCTGCCGTTCCGAAGTTCGAGTACAATGCCCCTTGAAAGCTTCATGGAAATGCTATTGTTCTATCTAGAATCCATGGTAGTCGGGTGACGTGACCGATGCAACCGGCAAAACTCAGGTGTTTGAATAGCGTCTCGTGTAGCTCGCATTCCGAGTGACATATACCTGGGAAGTGTGCTGTGCCATCGACAGTGCACTCTGAGATACAAATGTTCAGAATATGGCCTGCTATGTGCGACTGACTTCCCAGTATTTCTTCAAGGAGATGTAACATTGCAGAGCAGGTGGACAAGGCAGTATCGATGCGGAGTGTGGAGGGTGGCATCATGTGCACGTTTAAAATTTCGAAAAACAACGCACTTCAGTGTTCTTTTCTTTCCGTCCCCCTTGATGACCATCATGCTTGTTCTCCTTGTCCAAGAAATGCATGTTAGACTACAGCTTGGCTCATTCTAATCATTCTAATGTCATCAAGAAGGGGTATTGCTCTTTCGTGTCTAGACTACGGCGATGCAGAAATTGTGCTTTCACACACTGGCAGACAGCTTCAAAACAAATACTAAAAGGCTGAGAGGAACGAGATGTACACCGACCTGATTGTCAGATGTATCAGGCACCTTGTTGACGAGAGCCAAAAGTTATCCAGGAAACGAAAAGCACTGCTGAAAGGAAAATACTTTTTTTCATTCACTTTCCGTCAGTGTGTCCCAAATTTTAAACACGTTGGCGATTCTGAGTTTCAGCAGTTTCTCCAGTCCTCCAGAAAGCGAGTCAAATATAAGCCAGAATAAATGCGAAGGAAGAGGGCGTATCTAAACATAGGCGCACCAAGAAGCATGTCAAGCACGTTTCTAGCTTGTTCTTAGAAAGTTGTTTACAACATAACACTCTCACGCATGCAGCCATTACATTGGCCAGACAGGGCAGTGCCTGAATGACAATGACAGACTCAGAGGGCACTCTTGGTCACTGACGAAGTCACCAGTTGGAGGAACCTTAGAATTCATACTGTGCCAGAGTGCCGAGTGTAGAGCCATCCTTTAACCACATCAGAGGTTTAGGTAAACACACGAACTAGACAACTCTGGAAGTAATGGAGGCCTACCACCATATTTATGATGGGGGAAGCAATATCGTGAACCACGCGTCAGTGGTATGACATCACAAAGAGTTAAAAATTCTAAGGAAGACCCTTGGAGGAGTTTCACGCCGCGTCGCCGCTGTGAACTGGGGGACCAGCTATCATGGGGGCTGTGTGCCGGATGCACGTCTGTGCGAAAGATTTTATATATTGTGTTGTGTATTTTCCAGGATGAGATTTTGTCTTTTGTCTTCACGTCGCCACTAGTGAAACCATATGGTAGCAGTGAGTCAGCGCCTGCGCTGGTCCGTATATTACTTTATTTTTGTCCTTGTCTCACAGCGCTGTTCGTCCCCTAACTATGTATCTCAATCTTTCCTGCAGTTATTCCAGCTCCTACATTTTTTGTCTGGCTTTTTTTTTTAATTTGTTACGTTTCTCATGACGTTTGATCGCGGTGTCCGGCGATTTTTTTTTAACATTAATATTTCTTGAAACGAGAAGTAATAAAACAAAGTTGAGACAAGGGACAACGAACATATACAATATGTAACATGTTTCCTCTTCCCTAAAGTGTTACTAAGTTTTTCTCACCACAAATATAAACTACGCACCACCAGAATATTCATTCACCGCTCAAATGTAGCGCTAGGGGTTTGAACCAGATTCCAAACTTTCAAAACTAACCGTTATGTAACTAAGAAGCTATAATTTATTTTCTAAAAATATTAGCGTTAAAATAGACCCGTTATCGCCCGCTTTGGGTAGCCAACCGTAGCGTCATTTCAGCTCCATACATTCTGACAGATTCGTCGGCCGCTATTTTCTTCGTTGAAAATAGCAGAAATTCGTTTTTGACTTTTGAATAAGATTGCGTTTAGTTTCCGAAACTTTGCATCGGTCTCGAATCGCTTGTGCTATATTTGGGAGGAGGAAGAGCATTTGGCAATGCGTAGTTTGGTTTTGTGATGAAAAAAACGCTAAGTGTTGTTGTTGTGACACCCTGTGTATCTCTGAAAGTATGATATGCTTATGCGTGGTATTATTCAATACACATACTGAAAATGAGTCTCTGGAAGAGCGCTTTGCATAAAAATTCAAAAACGTTTCTTTGAGCATCCCTTAGCAGCATTTTATACAACCACCACAATACATATGTTTGTATCCCGCACACGGGTGGTTGTTGCCTTTCTTATTGTCTCCTTAACTTTTTTGACAGACCGCTAAAGCTCTAAGTAAGCAAGGCCACTGACAGTACAAATAGGATATCAATGGGTTTGAAGCTGAAACTTAGCACAATTATATTTTTTTTATTTGTGAATATTATGCACGTACTTAAGGGTTTGGGCAAGGCTTTTCAGAAGTTACGATTCATAAAAATAAACATAAAATAAATACGTTTCAATCATGCACCCGCATTCCTAGCGTTGCCTGTTTTTCGTTTGCTCCAGTCTGCAATCATAACAAAAGAGTTTATTTCAAACTAATGAAATCAGGTATCAATATACTGTTTCGATAAGGTACTAATCTGCTGACAAAAGGGATTTTATGCTGCCCTTGTATTGTGCTAAAATATGTAGCCTTTTCTATTTCAATTGGTACTCAAGATCTAAACTAACAACATCAAGCTGGCACAAAACCGCATCTTTTTTAAAATTTTTGTGTCTGCTATCCTGAACAACAAGATTACATGCGTGATCACGAGTATGAAACACTAACAAGGTGGTGAGGTTCAACCGTGCTTATCCCCTCCGGATCCCGCCAAACTGCATGCCTCCTCATGTGTAAGAGCACTGTAACGTTATTCACCGAGGAACGAAACAATCTCCACGCGACTCTTTCTTTCCCCCACGAGAAATCCTCTCCCTCATGGTTATTTCCACCTCTGCGGATGGTCCGAGTGCGACGCCAGCGGAATATTTGTCAAGCGGCGCATTTATCACGTTATAAAGGGGCACCTGTCGCCGGGCGAGAGATGTATACAAAACTAAACTTTGTTTCCCAGGCTTTACTTCCCATAGAGGACTGCATCTTTGCTCTGAAGCTGAAAGCAAAAGGTGGTGTGCTTTTTGTTTTGTTGTTGTTTTGAGCGAAGAGCTACTTTTTATCTTCTATATAGGCCAGCATCTAGTTTGCTTTTATTTCCTATGGAAATATTTCGGGAAAAGCCGTTTGTACGAAATTTTTTATTTTGTTTTTCTTCTCTTAAAATTGAACAGAGTAGCATCTTCCCCATTTCCCGTTACCTGAAAAAAAAAAAAAAAAGCTAATTTTGTTTTAAACCTATATTTTTTTTTAAATTTTTACACTAGGATGTTTCCTCTGATTTATAAGGTTTTATGCCTGTTGGGTTCTGTTAGAGACGACGGAGATAGATTTTTTCGCAGTGCTACAAAAGCGATATAGATATATTGATTTAACCATGGGGATTCAGAGTTGGGCGAAAACTACATATTAATATCTGCTCTCCTTATGTCCAATTGAAGCGTTTATAAATGACAGGAGAATGACGTGCTTTAAGTAAGATGGTATTAAGAGATTTTTAGAGACATCTGCCTTTCCTCGTACTACATTTCTAACATTGTTGCTCTGTTCATGACACAACGCACATTGTCGTGGACGAGATGTCGACAATAAATGCGCTATTTAAAACGAGTCATAGCGCTAAAACTGCGTATGACTCGAACCGAATACGCTGTCTTCTGCTTCTAGTTCGGACCATCTTTTTTTTTTTTAACTGAGAAGTATTTTTTAAATATTCTGGATATCAGTTCTGAAATATTCTGCAATTCGGAGGCATCGTTTACGGGATGTGTTTATCCGAATCAATAGTAGAAGTATACAGTGATCCTAAGTTCTTCGGCATGTCAAACCTTTTTAAATAAGGAAGCTTTGGCAATCGCGCTAGTCTGAGTACTACCGTTATAGTTTGGAAGCTTTCAGATTACCGTCGTGGAACGAAAACATAAGAAGTGACTAAATTTTATAACTCTAAGAAAATATCTGCTTGTTATGTTTTCGCTAAACACCTGTTAGAACTAACCACTCGGCTCTGCGGATAGAGTTCTTCGATCGATGAGGTCGGAGACAAAATGCTTTTAACAAAAGGTTGCAGGTTATGAAGCACTGCTAGTGATGTATCGATTGGTCAGGTCATCGCTTAGTGTTTCGTAAATGTAAAGTGCATCCTCAGTACGCGTATAGGTTTAGCATAAAGGTCCTCGATACGTAAAATTAACGACATCCTTTGAAGAATCCTCTGTTATCTTGGAAACTGCAGGTGTCGCCACCATATTGCAGCGCGCGCGCAGCTGGCCAAGAAGGCAGCGTGGCCATGGCCTACGCGGTTATCGTGCGTGATGCGCCGAGGTTCGATTCCTGGGAGCGACGCGTTTTATATTTATTCTTGCTATTTAGTGTTCCGGTAAATTCGAGAATCCTCTTGCTCTGTTCGAGGTACGAATGTTCTACGCGCCGAACCTTCTATGCCGGTTTTTCCAGAAGCCCACGCGTGTACATAAGGGGCCCGCGTGCCAAGCCGCAAGCAGTTTCGACCCAGCGTTCGATCCTGCTGTTTCGCCGCCATCGATGCCTGCGACGCTATCATTTATTTATTTTGTTTTGGGCACAAGTTCGTCCCCATTAAACGTTTAGTTTCTCAGTAAACTCATCGCCTCATCCTTTGTCATTTGTGACAATATCAAGAGTGCGATAGAAAGCCTAGAGTTTAGAGAGGAGCAACTCAAACCATGAAGAGCGTTTGCAATTTAGACTTCTGCGCCAATTGGTGTCAAGCGCGCATACGTTGCTACGCTCTCGTGGTGATGAGCGAAGCCGGCAAGGGATAGAAACGCGCCAGCGCTTCCGTCCCCTGCTCGCAGCTCGTACTGCAAACGCGGACCATAAAAAACAAACCTGGGGAAGCTTAAATGGTACTGACAAGACAAATCCTATTTTTGTTTTGTTTATTAGCCTAAACGGTTGGGAAACGATGACCTGGACATTACCCTCAAAATTCGGAGCTTGGAAACTCAGGATTTGTGAAGTAGAAAAACAATTTCTAAAAGCCCAATTCCAAGTTCCCATGCCATCCGCGCCATGCAGTGACGTCAAAGATTGGGACGTCCTGCAACTCGAGTTCCTCTCACGCCTCCGTCCCGACCCGAAGTCTAGTGTTCAGCCGCGTCCCGCGATCAACCGCACTCTTCTCTGTGCGTGCCGCCTATCGCTGTGAGCAGATCACTTTCGTGTCTAAAGTTCTTTTGGGCCCTTTCAGTGATCTCCAATTCTTCGAAACGGTGTGAGGTCGAAGAAGAACAAGCTTAAGTGGACTCATGTGAGCGATGTGAGGATCCACGTCGTGCTTGTTCTGCGCGAAAGGTCGCCCTTGCGGAGTCACGGCCGAAACTTCACGGTGCAAAAACAAGAAACCCGGTGGTTTTTTACAGTTTGACCATTTCCTTTTCGAAGTCTCGATTTCTCATCTTCTAAGCGAGAGCTACAAAAAAAGAAAGAAATGTTTATTTTTACCAGTGTTGTAAGGAATGCCTTTCCAAAAAATGCGTTCCTGGAACGGGTTCCTGCCAGGAGGGACAGAAGGAGACGCCGCCGTTCCGTTGCTGCACCGGACGAAGTGGAACAGGAACTCGTTACATTTTTGCTTAAGCTAAAAAGGAACCGAGTTCCTTTTTTTGCGTCAAGTGGCGTAATTTTTATTTTATTTCCTAGGAGGAAGACTCTAAAAGTGTAAAGAATATAATTTACGAAGAGCAGGATCTCGTTAACTTTTTGGTCACTGCCGCTAAGGGTTTATATTGTGTGGTCCTCTCTTCGTAAGAGTCGGGTACAGGAGAGCTAGTGGACATTGATTATTTTTTAGTGCCCGGGACTACGGTTCAAAAAGCAAAAGTTTTAGTCGAAAGAAAAGACACTGAAAGAGGAACCTTTTAAACTGAGCAAACTTTACTTTGCTTCTACGAATCCTCATACACCGAAAAATTCTAAGGCTTTGAACTGCAGCTATCACTCAGGGTTAGGCAGTATCGCGATACAAATGTATCGCGATAGTATTTCAGAAATACATTTCTGTATCTGTATTTCTGTATCACGATACATTTTTTTCACCAGTATCTGTATTCCTGTATCGGAATACATTTTGAATGTTCCTTTGTATCGCGATACAATCAGGGTGAAATGTATTTCGTTACATTTCTTAAAAAATACCCTCCCCCCGCCAAAAAAAAAAAAAATCCGAACGCATTTTTTTTTTTACTTTTGAGGGCACCAGGGTCAAGGAGGTGCTGGGGCATTGTTACCATGCTTGACCAAGGTTCCTTCCGATTCTCCAAACTATTTTCCTATGCGTCCTCTTCTCCCTTCTGAGAAGTGTTGCGTAGTCGGGGACTCGAACCAGGTGGCGTGCCAGGAGTGGAGTCAGAGCATCTTCTGCCGCAGGTCCTTAGGTAGGATTTCTTGAGTTATTATTTGCTGGCATCGAATGCCCGCTGCTAACCGTCTCTCTTGCCTTAGCGTACGCAGTACACCCAGCCGGCAAAGCTGAGTCACAGTCCGTTGCAGCAAGAGCCTGGCGGTGGTTGACTTGAAATAGTAGGATGACTCACGCAGTGAAGTTCAACACATATTCGAATGCGTCTGCGGCTGCGCCCGTAATATTGCACGGCTCAAGGGTACGTCATCAGCCGACGTGAAAGTAACCCGCTGCTCTGGTGATCCGAAACCCAGGAAGGAAGTCAGACGTGGCCTCGCTGTGCCGACCCAGACTTCGTACACCTGCGACTCGTCTCGAGCTCGCTGTTTCTCGGAGAGCTCGCACTTGTGCCGGCAATATCAGGTCGCAATCCACGAGGTCTCTATTTGGAGTATGCAAGACAAAACTTGAGGACTGCAATCCATGCGTCGGTGGCGGAGGGTCGACAGGAAGGACCTTCACAACAGGGATGCCACCGTATCGTTTTTTCAACCGTAACAGAAGATAAGACATGTGTTCCAGGATGCTTCAGGTGGTCCCCTATTCTCGAAAAATCCAAATGACACTGCCTGCTCGATCTTCAACGAGGTAACCTACAACCAAAGTACGTATTGTCCTTTCATACAGCAGCGTGCTAAAGATTTCATGTTCAAGGCCACACCTACAGATAAAGAATACCAGTTCATTCCACCGTGACGTCATGTGATAAATGTTGACAGGGGCGTCCTTATTGGACGAGGGCCGTGGTGACGTTTTGATGGGATTTAGGATGACATAGAATTTATTTAGAGGTCGAAGTCTTTTTCGCATCCCTCGTCAGACAGACAGGATGTCAGGAAGGGACCGCCGGTCAGTCCTTGATGGAACGTTTTTTTGAGCCCATTGATGACTCTTCGTCGTCCGAAATCACTACCTTCAAGGCAAAGTGCCAAGCCAACGGGAAAGTAATTTCTAGGATCAAAAACTTCCACTTCCAAACTTCGAGCATCTCATTTCACGTCTCAAACAAATTTGAAAAATGTATTGTAGTATCAGTATTTCTGTATTTGTATTTCTGCCTCCCTAAAATGTATTCCTGTATTTGTATTTCCAAATACTTTTTGCCTCTATTTAAAATGTATTTCCGATACGTATCGCGATACACTTTTACAGATATATTTCAGTATCAGTATTTTAGCTACTATTTTAATGTATCCCAGTATTTGTATGCTCCAAATACATTTTTGAGTATTTCTTGCCCAACCCTGCTATCACTGAACTCCCACGAGGAGACCTACAGTCACAACCAAAAAAAAAAGAAAGAAACAGGTTACCAGACATCGAACACAATCTCGTATAGGGAACATTGGGCACTTGGAAAAATACACAAAAATTAACCTTTATTCATTCATTTCCTGTCCCCCACCTTCAAAATTAAAACGAAACACACCTTCAACAAGAAGGACTTGTAGTTTTCAAGACTCGCCTTCTAGATGGCCCTACCCTTTTCTTCACTTGCTCGTCTTGCGGACAGCAACATCGTGAAGCAACTGTTGCTGAGTTCAAACAAGGGACTTTGTTAGATTGAAACGTGCGAGGTTGTTGTAAAACGCCCCTGCAATGTGGGGTAAACAGTGTGCATTTGACTCGTCTGAATCGCCCACCACAAACATAAATATGATTAAATGCTGAGATTTTTGCAAAGATGAATATATCAACTAATGGAACCCTGCCTCCGATTTGTTTTTCTTCCCCGCGTGCTCTTCCATCGGGGCATTCAAATTCGTATGTTCCCATTTGATGAGATATAAAAAAAAAGACGGAAACTTCCTCCTCGAGTTAATTAAATATGGTAATCGGCAAAATACAAATCTAACGTACATATGTAACGATACGTTCCAGTTTTTTTAACTGAGGCAGCGAACGAGTTCCTTTTTCACATATGAAACTTGTAATGGGAACGTGTTCCAAAAATCAGGAGGAACGAGAAACGATCTTTCGTTCCTTTTTGAGGAACGTGTACAACACTGACCTCTCTGCACCACCTGGCAGGTATAACAGGTTTAATCGAATTTGAAATAAAAAATTGGGGCTGTAATTGACCAAAAGTTTCTTTAGTTCTTAAAGCCAATTAAAAAAAAAAAAAACAGAGGGCCAGCTGGACCTCGGCATTGGAACGAAATTGGAAAAATCTTGCAGGCATTTATAATTATTATTTTTCGTTGTTTTTGGTATTAAGGTGTTAATTGTTGTTCGGCTTGGTCTTGCCTCTTTTCTTTCGTTTTCTTGACGGCGAGGAAGTTGTCTTGTGCTTGTTTAGAAATTTCGTACTGGAATATAAAAGAAATTGAGATCGGAAACAATTTAAAAATCCTATTCTCTTTTCAAGTTTTTCTTTTAAATTTGATTGCGCTTATTTGCGTACCTTTGTACTCTCATGTATGTTTTCATTTTATTTGTTACAGGCCTTTCTCCTTAATCTTATTTCTTTATTTTTTTGGGGTTGGGGTGGGCAGGGATCATTTTATTTCTTCGTTGTTTCTAATTTTTTTAATAATTATTTTTTTTTCACAACAATATAATCTTTTTAAACTAAACATACCTTGGTATTTGTATATGCTAGAATGGTCTTAATCTCGTCTTGCAAGGATATATTCAAGGGCTTGCTCTGCATCGAATATTTTGCTGTGTTTTGGCAGCAGATATCTTTCTATCTTTTAATTCCTCCATTGTTTTCAGAACAATGAATGCTGCTCCCACCTGATCTAAGTACACTGAACCATCTGTCTAGAGTGATATGCCGTTAGTTATTTGAGATATGAGTAATTGAATTCCTTCTTTGAAATTATATATTAAATTTATTTGGTTGGATGCATTTTCAAAAAAATCTATAGGATATGATACTTCTCGGGAGAAATACTGCAGGCTATCGGATTGGCCGGGTTTTTACGATGGAAGGCATTAAACATAATTGATTCTACGTCAAGTGATGTTGATTGGCATGTTATTACATAGTATAGAGTAGACTTATGATAGAAACCGTGCGGAACGCTCTTGCATATTTTGAGTAATTGGAGTCTTTGTATGGATTGTAATTGTCTTAACATATTTGAATTGCCTGACAGTTTTCTACCACGTAGGGGGATCCGTTCACTAAATATATTTTATGCTGCGTAAGTATATTTCCCGTAATTGGCTTGATGTAATACCCCCCAATTTTGTTGAGTATATTTTTTTTATATTGGCCGTATGGAGTTGGACTTTCTGTTTATTATATTAAAGGTGTGGTAGAAAGTTGAAATTTGAGTTATAAAGGACTCCTAAATTTTTAAGTTGTTTCACCATTTCTAGTTTTGATCGTGAAATCTTATTATTGAGTTTTTTTATATAGGTTTCTTCCAGTTATTATTATACATTTATATTCTGATTAGTTAAAAAAATAATTTATGTTCGGATGTCCACTGTCCTCTTTCTTGCAGTATTTCAATAGTTCTTTTATTCTTACGCAGGTTGTACTTACGCGTTTTTCACCATATTCATAGACATGACATGATTTCAATAAATGAATCGTTCACAGGCTCACCCGAGTTGTAGATTGGCGCGCACTTTGCTTGTTCAACCGTTTCATGAACGCTGATTCCCTCTCGTCGTTTTCCACAAATGTTTTCTGAGCGATCCATTCCCACACTTTAATGCGGTTATAACTGCGTAATCGGCAAGCTTCACGACTGCCTGATCATACTGATGAAATTTCCTATTTTCACTCGGAAAAATAAAGATGATAAGAAGTATAATCATGCGGTGCCTTCAGAAAGTTACATTCTTCCTGCAGAAGCCCTTGAATGAAACCCAGTTCAAGAGATAAAATAATAGGCTAGACAGGACAGCTTCCAAATATTAAGATTGCCTTTTCTCGCGTCTAGGTGGGATTGTTGGTTCTCGTTAGCATCTGCTTAGGACGTTGGGAGGACACCTACCTGATATTTAAAGGTCATTAAGGTTAGTGCTGTGGGTAACGCAAACGTGATTCCATGGTCCTCACACTTGCGGTCTGGCTGCAGGTTTGCCTCAATTCGGTGCTTGTGAAGATGACTTTGCGATTAATTAGATGACCCAAAAAATGATAAACTTCCGAAAAGCCATTTGTGTTTTTTGGAGACCTCGAAATTATTTCCGACACCATTGAGAAAAATAAAATGTTTCCTTTTATTAAGTTCAAGATCCTGGTTATTAGTGCTAATGTCTTAAACCTTTCAGCATCAGCAATACCTTATCGAGCCCAGCGTTTATAACTATCATTTATAAAACACGCCTCGATTAACCTTGAGCGATTAACATTCAACCTATAAACAATAAAAAAGGAACTGCGCAATTTTTTTATATTTATTTTTATAATTTTCGGAAATAATACCAAAAACGCTTATTTTGGGTTTCTATAGTCAAAATAAAATTTAAAAGAATTTTTTTGCTAAACATTCGGGGCTTCCTAAATTACAGACAAACGCTCCAGCAAGTAGGTA
This sequence comes from Ixodes ricinus, assembly GCA_037355805.1. Taxonomy (NCBI): domain Eukaryota; kingdom Metazoa; phylum Arthropoda; class Arachnida; order Ixodida; family Ixodidae; genus Ixodes; species Ixodes ricinus. The sequence goes on along the minus strand of JAZHYW010028552.1, from coordinate 14,257 downwards.
TTCAGAAATGAACCAGGGTATGCAATTATCCCGCCTTGCTGGAAGCCTGGTCTGCCTGGTTTCCTTTTTGTATTGTAAAACGTTCCTACGAGATTAATAATACAGAAATTAGGCACAATTTAATACCGAGAGAACATCGTATCTCATTGCTACAACGCAATTGTATTGAAATAAAATAACCCGTATCATTATTTTCCTCCCTGCACGAACGGGACAATCGCTGTCGTATGCACTCTGTTTTTGTTGTCAGTGGTGACTTCGCCTAAATTTTTCTTGCCTACTATTACACGAATCTAAACATATGAGCTCTTTGTCTTCATATGCCTCTTTATTAGTGATAAAGGCCGACGACCATTTCGCGCTTTCCACATTCGCTTCCTTTCGTCTCCCTCTCTTTACTCTTTCCAGCATTGTCTGTTTCCTCCCCCCCTTCCTTGTCCCCTACGCAGAGCCCTATACCCCTGCTCCGCTAAGCCCACGGCGGCTAAGCTATAACCTCCAACTAGAAAAAAGAATTGCCGTGGCTTAACTCGGCTATGTTGGGATATACATGCGCATGAGCTTATGCGCACAAAATGAGAGGCGCTATAAAGCGGCTCCGGTGCAGCGTCAGACTTGGCTGCGCAACAGGAGGCGGACAGCTGGGCACGCGGCGGCGCCGGTGCGTCTGACGCGGCTGCTGACGTCACTCCTCTGGAATGTCGGACCGGCGAGGCGCGCTCGGTGGCGGCGCAGAGCGCGGCGGCGGCGGCTCCGGCGTGCCAGCTGTGCGCCGTGTGACGTCGCTGTCTCGCATTTGCGCAGCACGGAGCACGGCTCATTATGCGAGCCACGCGAAACTGCTCAACCTCGGCCAGTGTGGCTCACGCTACAAAAGTATTACGATGCGAAGGAGCATGCCCCAACTAAATTGACAAGCAGCCATGAGTCCGTGAATTGCAATGCCGTGGGCGTCAGTGCAGGTTTTGAGTCAGCGTGCCCTGCACTGGTCTTTTTTTATGTGTTCCCTTGGAGCTTTTCTTTTTCTTCCTTTTTTCAGTGGAAGAGGGTTGGGTGGGGAGGGGGGGGGCGACGTTGCTATATACGATGAGAAGCCGGTTTTTTTTGTGATTAATTTCGTTTTACTGAGGAGATACTCATGATTTTGGAAAATATTGTCTGCGCATGCGCAGCCACACGCCGACGCTGGTTCGAACGTTCGTGAGTAAGGCAAACACGTGATTGCGCGTTCGATCGAAATAAGCCACTGCCTCCCTAGAAGGGGTGTTAGATCCTGATTCATAGATGCAGTGGCCTGTGAGTGAACGGAGTATTAGGGTCCTCTACACGTTGTAGCTTATCTGCATATTATCATTCGTCCCGTAGTTCGTACAAAGAAACTTATTCGACTCTTCCTTCCTAGTTGCCCTCAGTTTTTTTATACCAATGCATTCCGATCCAGGCTTCCGACAGGGGCAGCAGTTACTTAAAAAGATACTTCCATTCGCGTTGATTATCCCAGCGAAGACGTACCGCGCAGTACGAGAAAAAAGAGACACCATCTTCCCGAGGGGAACCGTGGGGTGATGCGGAGCATCGTGTTGGTTCCGAGGAAAGAGTCAGTTGCGTGCTGACGTCGAGAGATGGCGCCACCGACTGCCCTAGCGTTACCCCCTACGCGAGCCTCTCGTCGCGGCTCGCGGCAGAGAAACTTGAAACGCTCGCCGCTCGCCGTTTATTTTTTTTTTCACACTTGAAGGAGAGGAGACTAGAGGAGAGAGTTGCGCGTGCGCGCGCGGTGTGAGTACAATCGAACGCACGCGCAGTGCACGCAGCTGGTAGAAGAGAGAGAGCGGAGAGAGTAACGCGCAGCTGTTGGAGAGAGGGAAGGAGGAGAGTTGCGCGTGCGTAGTGTGGGTGCGGACTACGACGCCGCGGGACATAGACCCGAGCAAGAGATGCTCCGCATCTAAGAGTGGTTCTCATTTCTCGGTCCTAGACTTTAGTCATGGAAGGTTCCTTCGGTAATCCTCCGACGCACAGACTGTGAGGTGTCCATTGTGGGGGAACCCTTTTTGCTGGCTTATCTCCATTCACGTGCTCGCATAATAAACGACCCCACCATCCGAACGGGGGTCACGGACTCATGCCCGACATTGTTTTGTCCCCCTTCTATCCTTCGCTTTCCTCGCTCGAAGACGTGACAAGAGGAACGCCTTGCAGAATATCGGGTTTGGTCATCGGGCTTTAAGCATGTTTTTTTATGGTGTCTTTGTTATGCTACTCGGCAACACTAGATTTTGTCTGTTCCTAAGTCGAGGGTTTTCAGGATGGTTACTAATGTTTTTGTTCTAAAATAGGTCAATCTGTTTTTATAACAAGGCCTGTGTGTTTACTTTCCTGCAGATCCCACGGAATCCAATAATTAAGACTTTTGAATTAAGCTGGCGAATGGCGACAGAGAGATAACATTTGTAATAAAAAAGTATGGTCACACAGAACGTATTTCTGCGTTCTGACGTTATCGGTGTCTCGTCATTCGCCTCGACTTTTTCTACAAATCGCAATAACTGGCTCATTTTGAGCCTTGCTCAGAAAATATACACGCGGGTATTGCTCATAAAGAGGACGACCTATCTTCGAATAAATACTTTAGACACGTTTTTATTTAGAGAACATTTTCTATTATATTGCTCTCAAACCCAACATGTCTGATGTTTTTGCTAGATATAACAAGCTACCTACTGAGCAAAAGTGTCGGCGTACTTTTCTTATCTAACTTTTTCGGGGACGTAATAATCAAAAATAGACCTGTACTGGCGCACAAAATTATTTATTTTATTTTTCGTCAACTCTCATTTAAACAATCCAAATACGCCTAGAGCATCAGTATCTGAAAACATACAAAATAGAACATATATGACTGTCTTCCATATCTCGCACAATTTATAGTTTATGAAAAACAGAGCCGTTCCACCCTATGAAGGTGGATGACCAGCGGAGATGTTTAGCACACGACAAAGACCCGCCCCGAGGAGCCGGAGGAAACTTGACACGTGCGACTGGACCGCCACCCGGCAGAAAGTTGACACGGGCGACAAGACCGTTACCGCAGGAGAACGGAAGGAAGGAAACTAGGCACGCAAGCGCTTGGAACGACGACAAAGAGAGGGGGGTGCGAGCGTGAGACATTGCGACGCGGGTAGCACAGCGGCAAAATCTTTGAGACACATTTATTGTCTACCTGAGGGTCTACTGATCTTAAATATGGCGCCTCATTGATAGCTAATTTACTGAATAAACCTATTGGTAATTTACCAGAGCCGTATATGTAGAGTTTGGAAATTCGTTGGGAAGTATAGGAAAGAAATGAGGAGGCGCCATTGGCCGAAAGCGGGCTGGGCGTGTTCCAGGGCGTCTTCAGAAATTCGAGTGCTGACCAACCAGAAGCCGGAAATAATACCCTGGCGGTGGTCGCGAGAAACAAACCTGATAACTGCATCGGAGTAACTCTCGGTGACTGAAAATATGGACAATCACGCTCATCCAAAATCGCATGGTGGAAGAGTGCGACTAGCGGAATGATCGACATAATCCGTACGCCAAGCGCCGAGGGCCGAGAATCTGCCGTCCGAGCGGTCACACTCTGTCCGAGCCAAACAGAGTTGAGTGGGGCATTCGTTTCTTACACCTTTCTGCATAATCATGATCAAAACAGCACGTGCACCCTATTTTCAAGCACAAAGAGTTACTACACTTCACTCTTACGCGCTTATTAAAACCATAAACGAACGTATACCTTTGATCAGAACTGTTTCTCGCTACCACCGCTAGGAGGATGTTTTCGGCGTCTCGTTGATGAAGAACATGCCAACGCCCCCTTTCCGAGTCTGACGCACACCCTGGCTCTGCCTGCACCTCCCATTGACCAAACTCTTTGGATACACGGCTCTGTAATTTACCTGGGCGTCAAGGAGAATGCAGGGAATGGCGTTCCACGCGAGCGCACGCGGCGGCGTCTGCAGCATTAACTCTTCTAAAGAAAAAACCTAAAACAAATGGAATATTTCAAAGGCGTTCGTCAGAGCTTTTTATTTTGGTTATTTACTTCGAATCTTTTATACGGGCAAATCGTGCAGGTGAGGCGCGTGCGGCGGTGCGAGCGTCGAGTTTTAGTCAGAGCCAAAGCCTGGCAGTTTGACGACGGATCCATAGAGTGCCCGGTCGCAGATTTGGAGCACGAGGATCTGCTAGCACACAGCATCAAAGAGCCATTTTTCGGAGAACCTTGATGTCAGCGCAGAGTTTTTGCAGCGGCGAGGACCCGAAAGACACTTGTTCGCTCGGGAGATGTGTGTTTTGGCATCTCACATCAGCGGGGCACCACACTCTTAATCTGGAGCCACGTAGGGAGCCACCTATAGCCGTGACAAATGAGATCCAACTTGTCACTGGCAAATTTTGGGGCCGCCTAAAATTGCAGCCCGTTTGCCGTCCCTTTTAGGTGGCCCCCAAATTTGCCGTGACAAGTTGGCTCTTGCCGGCCCGTTTTTTAGCTGGTCCGTTTTCTAGCTGGCCCGTTTTCTAGCTGGCCCGTTTTCTAGCTGACCCGTTTTCTAGCTGGCCCGTTTCCTCGGTGGCCCGTTTTCTGCTGGCTATAAAAATGTCCCGTCGTGCACTTTCCCGCAGAGTATCTCGGAGGTTCCAGGACTGAGATCCATGCAGAAAGCCAAGCGAATGAAAAGTACAGGAAGATTTCACCGTAAAATCGAAGCTGTGACGTGGTACTGAGCCTGACGTCTTCTTGTGAGAAGTCACGTCGCAACTTTATTTTTGAGTCGCAAAATATATTGGGAAATCATTACAAAGCTCAATTTGTATAATTTAGCGATTTACTTCCCGAGTGCTCTAGGGAAAGTAAATATACAGGGATTGTTTCAAGGGCAGGTCCGATGAATTCTAAACATTTAAAAGAACAGTGGGTCCGCAGGTGAACATTCCATTTATTTCTTTAAATTAGATGCACAGCTTAAAATGCAGGTGGTGCTTTGTTGTAATAAATACCACTTTAAAACAATAAAATAGAAAAGTATATGAAAACTTGTGTCACTTGCTGAAACATTGGTGGAAGCATGGCCGTTGCTTTCACTTGACACACTTGGTGAACTAGGACCCACCACAGCTGCAGGTGCGTTCTCCGAGCCAAGTGTGTTCCAATCTGCCAGAGCTTCATGCCATAAGACGGGTCTCCGCGGGACGTCCGAAGGCCAGTTGCTTCTGTCGTCAAGGCATGATGCTGCTGCGATTAAGAATTTTTAGCATTTTATTTTAAGAAAATAAGGGAGAGAGAACAGGTCTTGTATTCTAATTACTTTTTAAAATTTAGCAAACAGCTGGTTTTTTTAGAAAGTAGCTTGCTGGACGTTAAAGTCTATTCAGATGCTGAGTCATCGGCCACAAACATGGCCGCTAACTTAACGTTTATTCGTAAACACAGCAGAAAACAAAATAAGGCAAAACAAATTCGCCAATTAAATAACCGCATTTTCTTTCGGCGGCCATGCTTGTGTGTAGTTACTCGACATTAAAAAGCAGTCTGACGTCATATGAATAGACCTTGTAGCTCTGGCAGCAGTTTGAAGAGTGGGAACAAAACATTAAATTTTAACGGAACCAGGAAGGGGAGCTGAGGCTTTCCACTTGCCAGGATCTACAGGTCCATGGCTATACCATACAGGCCGCGTCATGAAAACACCGGCTAAATCGTTGCTCAAAAACTACACGTCGCACATAAAAAGCTAATTTTGTTTAATATGAAAATACTTAAAATTTGACGTTTGGATAATTATGGTGTCAAAGATTTTGGATAATTAACTTTTTGTAATTACAAAATTTAGAACTATGGTCAGGCCAGGGTAAAGACGTTACTAAACTGCGTAAAATATTGTAGAAAAGATAGTTTGTAATTTTTTTTCAAAAATAGTTTAATACAATACACATCTTAAATTCAGTTAGCCTAATAAAAGCTCAGTAGCGAAGGAGTCAGGCATGCTGCCTCCAATAGGTTGGAAAAGGTCAGTTTCCGCCTTAGTCGTTTCAGTTGCTAATAATAAGAGGACAAAAATGTGTGCAACTTGCGGTTCGCGCAGTTTCACCAACAAAAATTGTTTTTTATAAATAATCCAAATTTGACTTCAACTTTGTGCCTGAAATAAGATCTCACATGCATTCTTCGTTACATCATGAGCACAAACTTATAAAAATTAGTAAGATTTCTGCGTAAGATGCTGGATTGCGACAGCAGGAATGAAGCCATCTGAGACGCAGACACCTGAGTATATTCTCTTTGCTTTGGCGTGCATAGAACCAGCGGCGTAGACTTTCCATTTTCCCGGGGGGGGGGGGGGCAGGCTGAGAAGTTCCCTGGGGGGTGCTGCGCGTTATGTTTTTGCCAGAACTAGAGATTGAAGCTAACGCAAGCACGCTGGGATTCCATTTCCCACGTATTTTGTCAATAAAGGCAACGTGGGCGTTATTTTGTTTACATCTTACTACTAGAGCTCGTTACATGGCACGTAAACAGCGTCTCGGAAAGAATAATAATAATATTAATAATAATTATAATAATAATAATAATAATAATAATAATAATAATGGTTTATTTTCCAGTGCCCACAAACAACTTAGCGTTCTATTGTGTGGTGCACAAACATGGGTGAAGTATTATACATTTAAGACAAAATACAAATTATCAAAAACAAACTAACAACAAACACAAGCAAAAAAAATATCAAGGCCCGGGCCCGGAGGGGGCTCGGCCCCCCCCCCCTCCCTGGCTCTCACCAGGGAGGCACGAGCCCCATTGCCCCCCCCCCCCCCCCATAGTCTACGCCTATGCATAGAACTGCTGCCTGTCTTTCTCGCTTCCGGGCGCGTACCGATTAGAGCTCAACATGCTTTAAACTTTAAAGCAATCAGTGTGGCACACCTTCACTGCGGACAGCGGTAGTTCGTAGGCTGCGATGCGGTGGATGGAGATTGTCCTCACATGTCACGCTTGGAAGTCTGGCGCAGGGACGCGAGTCTCCCCTGAAGGCTCATTCTCAAAGAAAAAAACGTTTCGGCCGACGTCGACGGTCGCGTGAGTAAAGGAGGGTGCACACACAAGGACAAGCTTAGTGTATTCTAGATGCTACATTCATCATCAATTTCAGTATAAATGTTCCTTGTATGGCCGTCCTCTTTTGATCAACGCGATCGTGGACGCCGGCCGAGACGCGCGACTATATACCTTGGACGGCAAACTGATATCGGCGGACACTTCGGCAAGAGAAAAGTACCCCTATTAACTATTTACACCTCGTCACTGTAAAATGCAGGTGGCCACCGTTGAGGCATTGGCAGTTAACTTTCTTGCCTCACCTTACCATATGCAAACCGTAAGGGCTGCAACTGTGACCCGATTACTTTACAAATAGTCACCCTCCACAAGTGCTTGTGCGCAGCCGAGTCGGCGTCAAAGGCGAAAAGTCCGAGCTTGTAGCCGTTGTCGTAAGTCCATGCTAAGGTGAACAGTAAACCTGTTTTCCGCTTTCCACCGCCGACGCCAGCCGGTATCCGAATGATATGAAAAGAGGCGATTCCTAACGTGCTTCTTAGAATACAAAAATCAGGACAGGGTTCAAGATGTCCTCTGTTGGCGAGAACAAAACTTAGTATCTCTGTCAGACGGCGTTTTAAAGATCCTTTCACTAAGCTCCTTTATAAAATCGGCAAACCAGCGCACGCCGTCGAGCACGTGCGCGCGCCACAGAGCACGTGCGCACTCCATATCGCGAGCTGATTGGCCGATTTTTTAAAGGAGCTTAGTGAAAAGGATCTTTAGAACGCCGTCTGACACCGGTATTACTAGTTAGGAACTCTTTCAACACTTTACTCTATTCCGTTATTATCCAGTGAGCTGCACAATTACCCAGTCGGTTGTGCTGAAGAGGACTGTGCCCGCAGTAACAGCACCAGCCAAGTTGGCCCAGAAGTAGTGGTCGTGCTGGTCGCGCTGGTCCTGCCGCCAGATCAGCGGGCCGTGCGACGCCATCGCATTCACATGTTCCTCATGGTTACACCGCCCGCGTTGCATTCCTCTGATATCGTCCGACGTGAGCATCCTGAAGAACTAACTCTACTAACTGACTGGCCCGCAGCTTCGACGCACACTCTAACATAGGCTGCCATCACCAAGATATGAAAACAAACGTCACCCGCAGATGCTTCCGATCAGATTGGTACTTCGTACATTCAAAATTCGTCGTCTTGGCACTCGCATGCGTGCCCGCTGGCGCCCGCAGGGCACGCTGGGCGGCCGCAACTGCCGCCATCTAGCGGAGAGCAGAGTGTTTTTTTCCGCTAATATGCGCATAGGCGGCCCGTTTTTGCCGGCCTTGCACAAATGGGCCGCCAAAAATTACAGGGCCGCCTACGGAGCCACCTATATAGCCATTCGCACCATTAAAGAGGGGAGGGGCCCACTCCAGCCGTTACGTTGTACACGGCTATTTTGACGGGGCCGGATCAGTTCGTGGCTAAGTTCTGAAAACTTTGAACGTCACGGCTATGGCCGTGACGTTTGCCGGCCCCAGATTAAGAGTGCAGTCACGTGGCTCTCCTCTCATTCGTTGTCTGCCGATCCTCCTTTTCCATTTCGGTGGCCGCTTCTCGTGGCGATCCGCCAGGCTTTGTCAGTATATAGGGGGCTGTGTCACTGCACACGACAACTTCATGGAACCCTAGCCATAAACAACTTCGCTGTAAAACGAATCGCGCCAGTCGAATCTCTCAATGGACCTTTTTCACATATGGACGGCACCAGGCGGTGGCTGCACGAACTAAAAATCGAGGAAGGGACCTACCTGCGCTACCAATCGATATTGGGAGCTACGCTACCAGTTTCTTCGTTCTCTGAGCAGCGGGGCGTGCCCAACGCGCCGTCCAAGTGGGGCATCCGTGGCGTCCACTTAAACGTCGTGTTATTCTTTCCGTCCGCTTTCTTTTTTTGCGTAACACAATTATATGTATGCTGCAATTACGTTGTCTACTCGCTGATCCACAGCCTCCTTCCGAATTTCCTCGATTTTTCGTGCAGACTTCCGCCACTTGGCATCGGGCGCTCGCGCGTGCGCAGAACGCTTCTCGGAAAAGGTCCATTGCATTCCCGCTCGCCATGAGCCGTGGTTGCTAAAGCATTGCCTACCGTCGCTAAAGAAAAAACACAGGATGGACGGAGCGGAGAACTATCACGGATATTCTCAGCCAAGACACGGTCGATGCCAATCACAATAATAGCTGCCTTGCAGATTGCGTTCCTACAGCAGAAACACCGGTATCATGTGATCCGAAACTTTTTGAGGTAGATGGCATTATGTGCTCTTACTTCCCCACCCACCTCGGTGGTTTCGAATTCTGTATTGTGGTTTGGGTTTTGTACACCGACCACAATGAGACGGGCGCGAATTCCTTCACTAAAGACTCCTTTCTGCGTAGATCCATTATGCATTGTCTCAAACTCTCAAACAGCTCAAGACTAATTGACATTAATACCTTTTGTTCTCTTACGAAGCTTTCTGAATGCAATTCGATAAAGCCGCCCAGTTTGCTTCGGTTTCAATGAAATGAGGTCAGCAGACAGTATAAGTATCTTCAGCCTTTAGAGTGGAAGCATTCTGGACTTTCGAATTCCTTAACATTGTTACAATTAAAAAGAAAGACAAAACGAACAAGAGATTCTTAATTTCTTTGTGATGTAAATTAGTGAGTGTAAAAATTATGTGGGCCCTCAACACATTTATGTGTTATTTGTATACATGTAAACCGTTTATAAAGTCGCCCCAATAAACGACCTGTCCACCACTCTGCGTAGCCACAGTTGGCCTCTCTGGGTAGCGTCGAACAATGCAGGGTGAAGAACAAAAATCAATATGATTTAAATCTTGATTAAATCTGAGATAAATCACAATTTAAATTTTATTTAAATTAGGCCAACTTTGTATCAAAACATTTCCCGCAAAAAAGTTTTTTTAATATTTACCTTTTGTTAATTATTTAATGCTTTCTATATGTATTTGTTTTGTATTTAAATCAAATCATTAAGAAGAAAGATTTAAATCCGGCTGAAGACGAGCAAAATTAAATGTTCTTTGAAGCAAATCGGAGTTGGAGCGTTGAGCTTGATTTATACATTCAACTTCGTTCGCCAGTTACTTAACGTTCTTGTTGAATGTTAAAGGAGCAGAAGACGGCCGACAGCTCGAGTCTCGTGTGTTTGGGCTACAAAGAGAAGACCAAGCAGACGATATGGCGGCTCAGGCGACATCAAATGCTACCGAATGTAAATACTTTATATAAACTCTTCTGTTAATAGCTCCGAGGCAGGTCGTACTCAGGTTTATTATATTCCACACAGGTTCCAAAACCCTACATTAAAAAACACCTTAAAAGAAAAAAAATATTTTTTTAAACAGTCTGGTTGAGACACGTGTGTTCAAAAATTAATTTTACGTGAAAAAATATTTTTAGAGCAATATTGACGGCGCGAGATTTATTTCAAATTCTGCGCGCAAAGTCCATGACGTCACGGAATGGTCATACACTCTTTCCACCTCAACGAGATGGTCATACGCTCTCTCCACCTCAACGTGAAGGCGAAGCCGATCCACCTCTTCTCACGCGCCCGAAATGCCGAGAGAGAAAACAAGTGAAAAGGAGGTGACTACCGACTAATTCGCGTCTCGCGCCGTCAATATTGCCCTAAATTTTTTTTCGCGTAAAATTTATTTTTTGACACGCGTGTTCCAACCAGACTGTTAAAAACAATTTTTTTTCAGGGGCTTTTTAAGGAGTTCGACCTTCCCTCCGACCGTTTACCAACCGAAGGCACACCGACCGACTGTCCGCCGACCATCCGCCTACCAACCCACCACAGAGCGTCACCTGGAACCAACCGACCCGTCGATCGCCTACCGACCTACCGACATACCATGAAGCTACCTGCCTACTAACCGCCCGCTATTTTATTGCCACACAAACTGATTTGTCGAGATGGAGCGCTTCGATAAAAACGAAGAAATGCGATAATGCGAACTTTTAGAAACGCGACAGTGCCGTTGGCTGACGCTACAGTGACAATAGCTTCAACTGGTCTGCAACCGAGTGTCCATAGATCTACAAGTCCCGTTTGACTTTATAGTAAAACAACGGTCTTCAGTGAACGACATCAATCAGAAGATTTTGAAAGTTACAACGAGTAGCAACAACATCTTGACCTGAGATGAAGGAAATAGCGAAGTTCGACCGAAACATGGGATTGACACTGTATCATGCGTGCGTAGCACTGGGGGACGATTTTATCAGTCTCTGCTCCACGAATGTTTGCTACCACAATATCGTCACTTCATGAGGCAGACTAAGTTCAGGCTGCAGTAAACATATACACTCCCCCAATCAACGTGCACCTCGAAGAAGGCCAAAAGTACCATTCTCGACAGACCCATACGACTCCCAAACCGACGACCGACGACTTCCTATCCGACTACTTCTGAATCGACCACTCCCGAAACGACTACTCCAAAATCGACTACTTCCGTGGCGAAATACATCTACAGAATCGACCAGTTTCGATTGCGCGAACCGACGACTCCCGGATCGACGACTTCCATGAACCGACGAATCCCGGAAACCAACGACTTCCAAACCGATCAGACCGTCACCCGAACCGATGACCTCCGAACCAAACACCTCGAAACCGAAGACCTCTGAACCATGGACGAGAGCAAACCGAGGGTAAAGGCTCTGCTTCGGGATGAGTCACACTTCGGGAGGTACCAAAGTTTCCTACAACAGAGGACTCCACGTCGCCGTGTCCCCAACGCCAATGGGGTGTGCCACAACGCCTTCTACCCACAGATTCCACCGGAAGTCCCACTGTTCCACTGTCCAAGCAGATATCGCACAGATTGGGTTATATACGACCGCGGGCAAACGAAAGCCGCTACCCCTATGTTGCAACAGTCCGTACACCCGATCTTACCCTTCCCAGGGCGGCGGGAGGTGTTCGATGTTAAAAGAGCAGAAGACGGTCGAATACTCGAGCGCGTGTGTTTGGGCTACGAAGGGAAGACGAACGAAGACGGGATGGCGGCTCAGGCGACATCAAATGCTACCCAAACTAAATACGTTACATAGACTCCTCTGTTATCGCTCCGAGGTCGGTCGGAATCATGTTTATTATACTAAGTCCTATTGAAACAAAGCCAGAACGTAAAAGAAAGAAACGAAAGCTAGAAAAGTAATGTCCTGCTGCAATCTAGTCAGAACTCGAAAAAAAAGGTAACAAAGATTTTGAACTAACAAAAATCAAGCTGTTTTTGTTCTAGTGTGGCGGAGATTACACCGATAACAAAGTTGTTAATTGAACTGTACATTAAATTTACAGCAATTTTTTTAGCATTGTTACCAGTGAATTGATCAATCGACTGTCATATGTTAAAAATACACCGGTGGTAAAAAAATCTAGATTTTCAGGCTGAATGATATGTATAAAATTATTCTATATCAAATTAAAAAAAAAGATAAACAAAATAACTGAGTTACTTGATCTGTTTTGTAGCATGATTTTTTTTCCACCCTGGATGAAAGTAACATTTGCGTTTTGTCCAAATGCGCATACACATTTCCACCTTGGAGCTCTGCACCCAAACAAAAGCAGGTGACGACAGGAAAACATAATCGAGATTCAACGAGCTGACGTTGACATGTGCGCTTGCGTTCGCAAAATGTCAGCCATAAGTAAACGAGATGTCAAGTGGCCCTTTCAAAACGAAACCTGTCAGCTGCGAGACAGAACGCCGTAAGTGCGGCCACTTTCGGCGGACGGAAATGGACGCAACTTCCGGAGGGCCATCGACGATAAATCAGCTGAATCGATTCGGTGATTCGCTTGTGTGGAAACGCGAGATACAGGCAGCAGAATGGTCTATGGGAGCAACTCGACGACCTCGAGCAATACCAAATAGAAAATAAGGCTCTGAGCCTTGCTTCCTCTAACCAAACGTCACCACTAGTTGATCCACGCAGTACACCCAACCATGCGTCAGTATATCACCGCCATTGCGTGCCGCAGCGTCTCACAAAAAGCGCGACGCCAAGACGTACGCGTCTCGTCGCTTTGCGACGTACTCTCGTCGAGATTCAGCGTGCCCGCCTCTTGTGGCGGTTCGGAGGGCCACTAACAATGACGTCATGCACGGGCCTTGTCTTCTAGGTGGTATTGCCTCAAGACGAATCCTTCCTGAACCGAAAGCGATGTTGGATTCGGATTTGTACGAGTTTTCGAAACGCCTAATCAAAATATATAAATACTCCGGACATAATAATAAAGACATAGCCAAAATTGGTAAGAAGAAATTGAGGAAGTGATTTTCGGGGAGCCTAAGAAGGGCAGCAAACGCTTCGATAAGCGACTCACTCATAGAAGTATCAGCAACGACTATCAGGCTTTTGAAATAGATGAATGGATAAAGAAATAACCATAGAAAAGTTAATCTCATACTCTGACTCTCTGCCCGCAGTCAAGCATTGCTGGTTTCTGCAGGATATCAATGTAGCAGCCCAGAATTTTGTACGAGTGGCCCAGCGAATCGTGTCATGTAGAAAATAACGATCGATATTTTTCTAGTAATATTTGTAGTAACGCGCAAGGTATGATGATGTGCCATTCTGTAGCAAAGAACAGCTACCTTGCTATTTTTAATAATGATGTTGTTCATACTGAGTCCGTCTTCTAAATCACACACTGGCAAGGTGAAGCAAATGCAAAGCGAAGCAAAGCAAAGGACACCCGCAAGAGCGAACTAAACGCTAAGTAAACGCCAAAACAAGTAGGTCTTAGCAAAAGTTGCCAAAATTTGTCGGTTATGAGAAGTGTTTTGCCTCAAATACCGTACTAAAAAACAAATCTTAGTCGGAAAAAGCGGTGCATTAGCGTCATAGCGGCACGAGCGTTAGTTTTTCTCGTAGTGCTGTTTTTATCCCTCTCGTTTCAGATTTAAGTTTAACGACACTATTTACTAATTAATTCTATGGAAGTACCCATGCATGTTTTGTTTTCTTATGGGCTAGTATTATTTTCTTTTTCAATGCCGAAAAAAACGCTGTGCATTTGTTTGCTGAAAAGGTCGAAGGCGTAAACTCAAATTCTTTGTCAAGCTCCAGTGTGTATTTTTCTTTC
>JAZHYW010028551.1:0-19338 GCA_037355805.1 Ixodes ricinus | reverse complement strand
TACTAAAGAGGGCCGATTTCCGCAAGTTGGCAACGGCTACCATCCCTAACCGCAATTCTAGCCGATCCCAGCCGATCCAATCCGGCAATTCAAGATGGACGACGACAGTTCGTTTGACACTCTTTTAGGTAAGTTCGATTCGGCTGACCGGCGTCGCGCAGCCGCACCAGTCTAAAAAGCTCGACTTTATCCATAAATTCGCGTAAACTAAGTTTAGCCTTGCGATTTCGGCGCTGAGCGACGAGCGTTGGCGCTCGCGCCGGTCGTCGCCCTGCACGGGAATTCGGAGCGAGCGGTCAGCTGAGAATTTGGAATGTTCGGGATGCTATGTCAACTACCGATAAAACCCAGACGCTGGCGTGCGATTTGCTGCCTCTCTATTAGTGTATCGCAGTAGGATTCGTCGAATGGGCCATTAAAACTGCCTAGAAAAGCGGTGACGTTATTAGCCTTTGACCACCGATCGCGCATCGTCGATTTCCGAACAAACGGAGCGTAAATTTATGCTGTGTTTATCTCCACTCCAGCGGCTTCGATATTTTTAGATTGTAAGATTCGTGTGTCCCTCTCGCCGTCACTTAGTTTTATTTTTTAATTGATAACCGATGATTTTAATTAGGTCTGAGGAAGTCGGCTTGCTTGGAGTCTACGTGGCGTGAAATCGAAACTGTCTGCAGTTTGTGATCTCGTATTTCAAAGCTGATATTTATTTTTATTTATTTTTATTTGTAGTCGGGACACCCTCTGTAAATGGTTTCGGGGTATAAGTTGCAAGACGGAGTGTCGCTTTTTTGAACGGTGGTGGAATTTTAGTGGAGAAAGAAAAAGAAGTAGAAATGTTTTGCGATCGAATGCGCAGGCTAGATGTCGTCAAAGGGCTGCGCGCAATCGCATAGTAGAGGCAAATTCAGGCTTGCTCAATTAAATTATCGACTGCTTCCATATTTTCTCTTTTACATTTTTTTTTTAGAGAGAAAGCGAGAACGGGAACTGAAAACATTTTTTTTTATAACAAAAGAACAAAGAAAATTAGCACATAAAACTTGTTGTGAAGCAACGATTTTACGGTACCAGTACACAAGTCTTTCATCAGAATGTATTGTTTAAATTGACGAAATTGAATTGGGATAAGAGCTGGACTTGAGTTGTTCAGACAAAGGTTTTGTCCCTTGCCCTTTTGCATTTAAAGGTTGTTCAAACAAAGGTGACGTCCCTCGCCCTTTTGCATTTAGGAACTTTGGTCCATCATAATCACTGGCTACTTAGGAACCACGGGACATGGCTGATTACATTCGTGCTTCGTGATTGGTCCCTCGGGTTTTTTATCGCCTAATGCCGCACTCTCATTGGCTACAGAGAGATGATGAGACGCGAGGGACTTGCAGTGCCCTGCGTTTCTTAGGTTATGATTATAATATTCTGTTAATTCTATCAGCGATTGACACCCTAAACTACTAAAAGGTCTACAACACCAGCTCAAGGACGAAGAAAGAATAAAACAATTAAAACTGGGACAATACAACACATCTTTCAGCTAGCAACTCGTCCGTTGCTAGCTGAAAGATGTGTTGTATTGTCCCAGTTTTAATTGTTTTATTCTTTCTTCGTCCTTGAACTGAACCAACATGCTCTTCTCCCAAGCATAACACCAGCTCTCGCACCATACTTACTAAGTGTGGTTCTGTTGTACTATCATGGGCACTTATCTGCATCTGACATTTGTTCCATCTCTCCCAGCTATAGCTATTTTGACTGCCTTTGTTGCTTAGATTGCGACGTAATCTTGTCGAACTGCTATTTCATGCACATACTTATTTCAGGCTTTTTTTGTCTTAAATTTAAGAATAGACTCTACTATACTAACTACTATACTAGTGGGTAGACAGATCCAAATCCTTGTATGTGGTCACCAAACAAAGGACACTGCTTGATTTAGTATTGGTACTTCTTTTTCTTTGATTTAGGTGTCTTTTTTTATATTACAACAAGGACATCTATATCCATCTCAGCAGAAAGTGTTATGGTCGGGCTTAACTGAGAGTGAAAGTTTTGTTTTGCCGAAGGGTCACAAGTGCATGCAGAATGGACTTTGTAATTACGTTCACTGTGTAATGACGCAGAATGAGCATAATAATATTGTTTTAAAGTGCAGCTCTTTGGTACCCATTTCCGCATTTTGCGGTGTCGGCTTCAGCATTGCCGTCGGTGTAACCGCCCCGCTAAATTTAGCGGGGAAACTTAATTTGTGTTGATGTCATGTGACGTCAGTTTCCCTGCTAAAGTTAGAGGGGATACTTAACTCCATAAAATTTAGCCGGATTTTATTTTTTTAGTGGAGAAAATTTCTGCGCTATATTTAGTAGAAAAATTTTTCAGTGGTGAAATTTTCTCCTCTAAGCTTAGCAAGTTAAGGAGGAGGAGGGGAGGGTAAGGAGGGGCATACCCTCCCCTCCGTACCCTCCTCCTCCTCCTCCTCAAGAGCTGAGCTTTAATTTTGCATTACAGAGATTTGTAAACATCTTTCTTTTTGTATTGTTATTTCAGTTGTCATCTTAATGACCATCTTACTAATAATTGTGTGTGATCAGAAAGAAGACAACACCTTTATTGGATTGTGTGGGGGAATAACTTGCATTCCCATATTTGCCATCTGTTTTTCTTCATACTTGCACTGCAGACATTCTGATTTCCTAAAAAACCACTTATGTGTATAGTAGTATTTTTCGTTCAAATGAATTTCAGTTTTTCTATGTAGCATTTCAATAACAATCTATTCCACTTATTTTTTTTTTAGCTGTGTTTTTTTTGTTTGTTGGAACAATTGAGTGACACCTCGTTGCTGTCAGCGGACGCTGTCTGCTCGATGCTGAAAACGAAGGCACTTGTCAACTACAGGAAACTCACACTCTTCAGTGCGACAGTTTAAAAGGATGCCGTTCGAACTACCCCAAAGCCTTGCCTCAACAAAGCACGACGCTTCATGAAAAAGTAAAACGCTTCAAGTCAACGTGTTTTGGCTGGTCTTACCAGCTGCAGAAAGCAATGAAATGCTCTTTTGTGGCAGTTTCTTTAGGGTGTGCATGGGAGGCCATGTTTACGTGTTAATGATTCTGTATTACTTCTTGTTTTTTAGGCTCACTTTGCATTGCTTTCTGTTACTACCGTCTTTAGTTCATGCTCGCTTCAGGTAATCATTTTAAGTGTCGTAAATAAATCTTGAACACGGGCTGACAAGTTTCAGCATTAGGTACCATATTTTCCGGGCTATAGTCCGAGAACTATACATGTTTAAAAGTTGAAATTTCTGGCTATGCGAACTATCAACGCATGTGGACTATACAAAAAATTCCGTTTTTCAAGATCGTTCATTGTGACGAGACGTGACAGAATTTGTTAGTGAAAGAGTATGTTAATGGTGATTTATATATAATACAAGCTTCTTTGTGAGCTAAGAAAGCAGACATCTGTCAAGGAGTGTCACGCATGAGAAGACTTCTTTTGTCTACTAATCACCAGGTGCGGACTATGCACGGTGTGCAGACTATGCACCAGGTGCAGACCATTAAGCAAAAACTTTTGTTTTCGGCCTAAATTGGCTTCTGCAGTCCATAATCTGCACCCACACCGGGGGCAGACAATAGCTCAGAAAATATGGTATTTGGTTCCAAAACATTCTCTCCTACAACTGTCATTGAATCTTCCTGCAGAAAAACTTGACTATAGTTTTCTTCACTTTATGTGCGTGCAAAGCTGGAAATACAAGCACGAGCCTGTTGCCCCAAACAACACTTGCACAGCACAAGGGCACGTTCTTGGCAAGGACACTGCAAGCCTCATACTTGCCCTTTTACCTTCTGCTACGCTTGCACTTAAAGCGAAATGGGGTATAAGGAAAAACTCGACGGGGTTTCTAGACCACAGTCATCGAACGGCCTTGCTGTTAGCAATTAGCCCCTCAAACACCTAAAATCCCCTTGTCATAAATTCCAGAAAAGTTGCAATAACAAGGGAACGAAGCCTGTCATCTGGGAGCATCTGAGTCTGTTTTTCACACTGCTTTTGGCATTCGTCATGTGCAGTGTTATACTTTTTGTTGTGCTAAGGGCTATTCAAACAGGACACATTCTCTACTGTCACAGCATCTGCTGTACCAGAAGTAGAGTTTTCCCTCCAATTTCGTTTTGTTTTGGCACATTTTTTCTCAGCCGGGGCGAAAGCTTGCCTCCACTTGCATTTTTGGACAGCAGCTCGCATGCTCTGCTGGCTGTTTTTCAAGGCCTCCACCGTTGTTGTCGGTCCCCAACTTCCTGAAAACAAGAAAGGGGAGGAGATGGGGAGGGAAGCCATTCTGTCTGCGTAGTTGATGTCTTCGCTGAAAACAGATGCGTGCGCTCTGCGACTTTCACGCTTTTTGAAAAGCCCGCGCATCTTTTTTGCCGTGCCAATCTTATGCGTTCTGTTTGGGCGGCCCTTTAAAGGGATACTGCAACATAATTTTAGCACCCATTTTATTGTCTAAATGTCAACCACGTTCTGGCCATGCCAAGGAAACACCAATTATTTGCTAGAAACGACACCAAAGCAATATTTAAAAGGAGTAAACCGTGTCATTACGTCACCCTGAACTTAAAAACAGTGCCGCTCCGTGGAAGTATGTCGCCAAGCTGCGTGCACGCGAGCCCTGTCGAACCAGATTTCCCATCTCTCCCAGCCTATTCAATTCTGCGGGGAGCGGGGAGGGGCAACTAGAATGGCCAGGTTGTAATGTGTTGACGACACCAAGTGGCGGAGCTCGTAACGACGCCAGCCCCCAGATGGCTTTGTCCAGTGCTGGGCCAGTCGACGTCATGTCCCCGGGATGCATCGCACTCTCCGATGGCCGATCTTCAGCGCTCGCTGGAATCGGTCCTCTGGAACGAAAAATATAGCCATCCGTTCAAAATACAAGCATCTGAATGTCACTAGCAGATTTAGTGGATCATGTTTAACGTCTTTCTGAACGTCAGAGGTATATTTTAAGTTACTATTCGGTATTCCTTTAAGGGGTTTCGAAACAGGATACAGCCAATTCCGTCACGTATATAAAAAAAAAAGCCTGCACTTTAAAGAAAATATGAAAGTTGCGGCATGCCTGTTCATTTTCAGTTTGGACATTAATCACGCAAGCAGGACAACTTTCCTCCTTGCCTACTTCCTGCCGTCTCTTCCATTTGTTGTTTTCAAGAGATTGGAGACCGATAGCAACTTCGAGGGATTGGGGACTGATAGGTCTTGATGACAGCCAGCAGAGCCTGTGAGTGACTGTCCAGACCAACATGATAAGCATGCTCTAAGCATCTGTCCAAGAGCGCGAGCATAACTTAACTTTCCCTCCTGGCGAAAAAAAACAAAAAAACTTGCAAAAGCGGATAGGAATTGGAGGAAAACCTCAACTTCCGGTGCAGCAGATGCTGCGACCATAGAAAGCTCGTCCCGTCTGGACGGCCCTCTTCCGTCGTTGCGCCCAAGACGTGACGAGGTGTTTTGGCGTCTGTGCGCAGCGCGTGCGACGAACCCGCTGAGCCGGGACCTGGACGTGGCCGCGGTGCAGCAGCTCTGCGACCGGATCCTGGTGGAGCGGGACGGCACCAACCACGCGCTGCGCTTCCTTGCCCACAAGATCCAGTCTCCACAGGAACGGGAGGCCATACAGGCGCTGCTGGTGAAGCCATAGCACGTCTCCCCACCAAAGCCAAAGCCGCACCGCTCGTACATTACTCGGAAGACGCGGTGTTCGCTGAGGACACGCCCCAGCACGTTCGAAGCATGTTTGCCTCATATACAGGGTGTCTCCCCAAAAAATTTACAGGGTCTTTTTCTACGAAAAAATTAACTGCACATCGCCGAGCGCTCCCTTCTCCGCTCGAAGGTAGCGCTAGAGGTCCAAACCAGATGCCATAGTTTCAGAAGAACCAATATTTTATTCAAAAGTTATAAGTGATTTTCTGAAAATTTCAATGGGATAATGGGGCCCATTTTTGCCCGTTTTCGGTTTCTGGCTGCCGTTCCCATTGAAATTTTCAGAAAATCACTAATAATTTTTGAATAAAATATTGTTTCGTGCTGAAACTTTGGTATCTGGTTCGGACCACTAGCGCTACCTTTGGGCAGAGAATGAGCTTTCGGCGATGTATAGTTTTTATTTTCGCGGTGAGAAAAAGCCTTGTAACTTGTTTTTGTGGACACCTTGTATATGTATTCCTTGAACATGTCTGCAAACAGTTTTTGCATGACCAATGTGAGCACGCTTCCTTTTACCCTTCATCAATTTCCTCGTAGCCTTACGGTAATATCCCCGGAGAGGCCCCACCCCTACAGATAGTAACTCACTCCTATTTTTGGCAGGATTTGCTGTTTTTCGGAAACGCCAGAAGTTAGCCCACTTCTAGCGATTGCGGAGCCCTGGCCGATGGTGACCTCAGCAGAAATGGTGTTACTTAGCCACAACGGGAGATAAGCGAACATTGCTGACTCGGAAGGACAGTTGCCTGTGGTTCACTCTCTGCAGTCACAATTTTTGCAAATCACGGAATCTAAAACTAGCATTTTTTTTCTAACTTTCTTCGATCGCATGTTGAAAGTTAGCCCACTCCATCTTTTCACCCGATTTGCTTTTGCTTTTAGGTGGGCTATCTTTCGGGATATTATGGCAGTGTGGGGGAGGTCGGTATAGCCTAGGGAGATTAGACAGATTGATGTGGCATAGGCTAGGGTAAGATTCACAGCACGCCAGAGAAACACCTAGCTTGGGACAAGTTTGGCAATCCTAATGGCCCAACTTCGGCCTAGTGCAGTTTTGCTCCAAGGCATTAGTTAGTGTCAGATTACTTTCCCTTGTCATTTCTAAGGCTCACCCCGTGATTGCGAAAGTGCCAGACTTGAGCCAAAGATCCCATGATGAACCGAAGAACCAGCAGTTAGGTCTAACTCCGGCACTTGTTTACAATGTAGGCCCAAAGATGCCAGATGGCAACCAAACTACCAGCGGTGAATACACTTGTTTGGCGAATTAGGGCCAAGATACCCAGTCTGGCGAAAGAAGGTCAAGCTTGGCCCTACCTGGGCCTCAGTCTTTTTAAGACCCTAAATTCTCCAGACAAGAACCATATTTTGTTCCTAAGAACTGTGCTGCCTGTCACTAAATGAGCTGTGCTCGAGAGCAGCGTGCCTCCCTCCCTTTACGTTAGGCAGGTTACTGGTTTGTTCTTTACATCTTTTCTGGTAGCTAAAGGGTTTTTCTCTCTCACTCCAACTAGCTGAGCACAGCTTATTGCTGTAAAGATGGAAAAATGGTATATGATGGTATATGATGAAAATGGTATATGAATGTCTTAAAAATATTGATAGCATCTCTCTAGTAATACCACTTTTTTAGGAAAAAAAAACATTTGTCAATACCTTCTTTCTATTAGAACTTAAAATTCCTCTACCAGTATTAAACCATACCTAAACTTTGCTTTGCATCTTCGTCTAATCAGTCCTTGATATATCAGATATTTTCTTCTATTCAGTGTCAGGGCTGTGGCTTCTTCGTGAATGCAAACAGTTAAAATCACTGCCGCTTGTCCCGTATGGTTACTGGGCCCTTTTTATTAGTTTACAATTTGTCCAGAGACACCGTTGGGGTTAGCAGGATTCTATCCGGAGCCATACCTACTCATTTTCACGGTGAATGGAAAGGGGGACTAGCAGCGAGCAGTCACTTCAATTATCTGCGGTTCTGGGACAACACACGAGCGGGTCTTCTTCCAGGTTCTGGAAGAATGTGCCACCAGATGTGGAGCCAAGTTCCAGGACGAAGTGTTCAAGTTCCGCTTCCTCAACGAGCTCATCAAGGTCGTCTCGCCCAAGGTATGCCGACGTAGTTCATCCCCGTGCCCGGCACCCTTGTTACTCTTGCGCCACAAAACTCCTAATCATCATCATCATTGTCTCCTACGCTAAACACTCCAGTCAAAGACAATAGAGGCATGTCGTGCCGTCCTTGCACTCCACCCGTTGCATTTCCGTTCCAGTACCTGGGAAACCGTGCCTCCCAGCGGGTGAAGCAGAAGATCATTGAGATGCTCTACCGCTGGAGCATCGAGATGAAGCACCACTCGAAGATCCAGGAGGCATACCAGATGCTGAAGAAGCAGGGGGTCATTGCCGTCGACCCTGTTTACGTCATCGAGGTGAGGGCAGCCGCTCCACTTTTCGTTGTGCGGCCTGATCCACACTGCGGGAGTACAGGTCTCCTTTGTGTTATCTGATGGAATGAGAGCAGCGGGGATGTCTTTCGGTTGTCCCGCCTCCAGCTGCCATTCCCATCCTTTTTCAGACATTTTGCGGCTGAAGCGTCTGGTTCCCTTACTCTTGCACAAATTTTGCAATGCCGGTTTCGGGAAAACCATGATTGCAAAGTAGAACATCTCACACTGTCGCCACAGTGGTTCCATTGCTCATGGAGCTGACTGATACACGTGTCATTATTAATGTTAAAGGAATAGATTTGTGTGAACCTTTTGGCATGTTCTTTTGTTGCGCAGAGTGAGCGAGCGACACATTTTTCTGCTCTTCCAGGATTGTGAACCCAACCCTCCGCCTGCTCCTAGAACCCAAAGTGCGGTGTTTGAAGATGAAGAAAAGTCTCAGGCAAGCTTCTCTACTTAGAATTGATCACTGTGCCGTAAACCTGGTTTGTTGATTTGTTTGGAAGCTGGGCTAATCATTTTAAGAGATAGCTACTACAAAAAAATGGGTGTTAGTCTCTCTTTCCGAGCCATAATCGTCTATTCAGATAATCTTCTCTAAATTCAAAGCGTGCTCTTCAGAGTGTCTTGCAGAAACGTGCACCAAGATGTGCCTTCGTTTTTTTTTTATTCTTTCTTCGTTGTAAATGTTAGCATCAAGTTTGCCGTACTCGTGACTTTTTGCAGCTTTCAAAGGGAACTCGAACGGTGTTGAAGTTTTTACTATTTCTTGTCAGCACGAGGCCTAGCTGTACTTGCTGAAACAGTTGATCTGATTTCTCTGCCGCAGATGCTTCAGAAACTACTGCAAAGCAAAAACCCAGAGGACCTTCAAGCAGCCAACAAGCTTATCAGGAACATGGTTAAGGAGGCAAGTGCTTTGATCTAACAGAGTTTTCTGGGGGCACATGCCCATGAGCAACCTTAAAGGAACCATGCAATGAAAGCTGGCCGTCAACACTGGACCATGCATGCGGTGTCTCAGGGTTCCGGAGTGGCTATAGACCATTTGCTGTCTACCCAAGCATCAAGGAGAATGCAGGGATTGGTGTTCCACGCGCGCACGCCTTCTGTATAAAAGATTCAAGTAAATAACTAAAGCATTGACGAACGCGTGAAGATGCCATTGCTTTAGGTTTTTCTTTGGAGTTCTACTGCTGAGGCCAGCACGTGCGGTGCGTGGAACACCAATCTCGATTCTCCTTGATGTTGGGTAAGACAGCAATAGGTCTATTGGGTGCAGCATTTTCTGGTTTTCTTTTCCTGTTTTGCTGCTACTGAGGTTTGTGACCCCTTTGTTTTCAACATCCTGCAAGCCTAACGAAGTAGATTATCTGTTGCCAGAAAATCTGCTTCAAAATTTAGAAGGGGCCGCAATTTTAGGGGTCGTGGCTACTGTGCAAGAGCGAACGTATGCGGTTTGGACGAAGACAAGGTGCCGCGAGCATTGCACGCGTGGTCGCAGGCGGACAGGCGAATGGAGCTGCTCGCGCGGCGGACGGTGGAGATTGAGACTGTCCACAACAATGCAAAAGTGCTCAAGGACATGCTGAACAACTACCGTCCCGGAGATACCTCGGCGGAAGAGAAGGAACTGATGAAGGTGAGTTCCTCTCGCCATTTTCTACTTTCGCCAGAAGCCTAGCGTTGATCTCAGCTTGTCGAATTTCTCTTCTATCATTTTCTGCTGACCGCTTTTGGCTGAGGTGCCGCCGCTCGATGCTCTGTCCACTTTGTTCGATGTGTTAATGATGTCGCGAGAATGCGATGGCGTACTGTGCCTCGACACACTTTTGGCACTGTGTCTGTTCATGGATTGTCAATTTTAGCTTTAGTGGGAGACAATATTTTTTTACAGCGGAGCTGTTAATGGCTAGCTTCCCCAGTATCGTGTCCGCGGGCAAACAAATGTCGACACAAAACTCTGGACAGCTACCGCCATCTATAAGCAACGGCGGCAACCTTTCCAGCCTTTCCACTCTGGTTTTCACCAGAGTGGAAAGGCTGAACCTCTCTAGGCGTCGTCCTAGAAGTCGTCCTCGAGGTCATCCTAGAAGTCGTCCTTGAGGTCGTCCTCGAGGTCGTCCTAGAAGTCATCCTTGAAGTCGTCCTAGACGTCGTCCTCGAGGTCGTCCCAGAGGTCGTCCTCGAAGTCGTCCTTGAAGTAGTCCTAGACATTCTTTTCGAGGTCGTCCTAGAAGTCGTCCTTGAGGTCGTTCTAAACGTCATCCTTGAGGTCATCCTTGACGTCATCCCTGAGTTCATTGTAGGCATCGTCCTTTAGGCGTCGTCCTCGAGGTCATCCTAAAAGTCGTTCTTGAGATCGTCGCAGACGTCATCCTTGAGGTCGTCCTAGACGTCGTCCTCTAGGCGGTGTCCTTGAGGTCGTCCAAGAAGTCGTGTCTGAGGTCCTCCTAGACGTCTTCCTCTAGGCATTGTCCTAGACGTCATAAAGATAACAGCTTCGCTGGTCCTCCAAGTTCACTTGAAGTGGAAGGGCTCTACTTTTTTTTTTTTATTTATTGAACTGACGATTTTAACAAGGCTGTGAAGATTTCCGTGTGTGTTCCAAGTAGGTCGGTACTCGAAAGTATGTAGACGAAGGGAGACAAAGAATGCAATGTAATACCCCTGTTAGACGGCATTCTAAAGATCCTTTACACTAAGCTCCTTTATAAAATCGGCCAATCAGCTCGCGACGTGGAGTGCACACATGCTCTACGGCGTGCGCTGGTTCGCCGATTTTATAAAGGAGATTAGTGAAAAGGATCTCTAGAACGTCCATCTGACAGGGGTATTAGGGTGTTAGGGTTTGCTGATAGTGGGCGATAGTGAGTTTGTTTACCAAATACGATTCGGTGAATTCCTCTGCTTGAATGACCTGTTGTGAGAGCACTTCACTTAGACCCATCTTGAAGCGAGCTGTTGCCAGTTGCTTTGAGACATTTTGCTGACCATACGTTAGAAACATGCCAGAGGACCTCGCAATTTGACAGGAATCGGTTTAAGAATGGAACATGTGCTTCACCGAGCACACGACGCCCACTGCTGGGACAAGTCCGTTTTCACGGTTTCGGTCGCCTGCAATTTTTTCACAAAGTTACCAACTGCATGACATTGGTTTGAAGAGTTCCTCTTGCATCCAACCATGGATGTGATTGGTCACGTACATAAATAACGCCTTAGTCAATCGAAATACCTTAACCGAGACATCTTGTAATTTTATCTAGAAGTTCTTCAAAAAGAAATTTTTTTTCACATACATACATCAGTATGTTTACTGTAGATGAATACCTCAAATGCCTATTCCACTTTTTTGAAAATCACTTCAACTTTGCTTTAGTACATACATATATCTCTTTAGTCCATTAGTGTCAGCATAGACAGGTTCTGCTGTTTTGATATTGCTTTAAACCAGGTAATATGCTAGATTGGAATCTCAGAGTGACCTTGAGCTTGGAGGTAGAGTCCCGCTGTATTGCGTGAAATTTTAACGTAGCTTTGTCGATTGCGTGCCGTTTCAGGAACTGTTCGAAAGCTGCGAGCGTCTACGCCCGAAGCTGTTTAGGCTTGCCGGGGAAATGGAGGAAAAAGACGAGGGCTTGAGTGAGTGCGTCGACCGCTTTGTCCCACAATACGACTAGCGTCCCAAGCTTTCCGAAATCCAGTGCCTTCTAGTGATTGGAATGGCAGTTTAACAATTTGCCATGCTAGTCTTGTGCAAAATTTCCGAATTTTTTTAATAATAGTTTTGAATAATATGCTATTCAATATTCGCTTCGAGGTGAACTGCGATATTTGTACTTTCCCAAGTGTTGATCGGGGCGGGTTAGCCCCGTTGAGTGTGCTTCTCACGGAGCGCCGGTGCACTGCGGGGAAGCAACACCGCGGAGCTTGCAGGCTCTGTGGGCGTCTTGCTTCCCCGCAGTGCGCAAGTGCTCGGTCAGAAGCGCACTCAATGGGACTAACCCGCCGCAATTATGCTAGAACATTTGTTAGGCAGCGATGTGTTGACGGTCCGCGTTCATCATTCGTGCTTGTTTTCTTTTTTTGCTCAAATTTGGAGTAGAAAAAAGAATATTTGCATATAGTGAGCAGATTTATAAACCCACTCGATTAGGATAACTATGACAAATCTGTCGTTTACGTGCCGCAGTTCATATTGGTAGTTATATTAAAACAACTAAGCTTAGAAGTGCACAAGTGGAAGGTTGTGAACAACCTTCATGAGTTCAACTGAATTTTCGTTTTCTTTAATTTTCGTGCACAGTAGTGAAAGACTGGGAAACTATTCAATATTCGATTAGAAAATATTCCACCAAAATCACTATTTGCTTCGAACTCGAAATCCACTATACTCACATGACTATGCCATACTAATGACAGGAACAAAAATGCGGTGCTCTATCGAGTACCGTCACTTCCATATGTGAACGGCAGCTGAGAATGCTTTCTTTGCCGTACAGTTCTTTCTCGAATCGTTTTTCGTCAGCCATCAGAAAGCCACCATGAGGGTTACACACTTGCCGTCGCTGATGATAGCGACGGCACACTGAATTTCGGGGAGGGTGTGTAGCTGTTGTTTTGGGACGTAGAGTAAAATCTGGGTCTTCGCGGGTCAATTATAAGGCTCGAACAAGCCTTAGAATCACTCTTTAGAAAAGCCGACGCTTCCAGCGCACCAGCTTTCAAGACAGGGAGGGATATTTTCTCGTTGGCTGCTTTTTCTCGTGACTGAGACTTTTTGAGGATATAGACCTCATTTGGATTCGCGTGCCGTCTGTCGGACGTTGCTTCGACCTTCTTCCGTAGCCTCAAACATGGCGACCCATGTTTGAGGTTACTGGCAGAATGCTGCTATGGGAAAGTGATGCCGTGCTGCTTCTGTGTCTCGCTGCACAGTCAACGGAGAAGAGAAATAAGACCTACTAAAGCAAATATACAGATAGCGTTGCTTGCCTTTTCAGTGTGAAGTTTTTACGGCAAATCTTAGAATAATCGTAGCGTTTTACTGGGACTATCCGAGCAACAAAATGGCAGGCTCTGTCAAATTCTTTGAATACATATGAAGCTCTCCATTACTGTATTCATGGCTGTTCAGGGCTGCATGGCTCGTTTGTATCGGCTGCGTCCACAGCAACCAAAACGACGGCGACGATAAAGACACTGGTACAACCACAGCTCGTGATTCTTTTTAAGAGGCTACTCCTTGCATTGCAGTTTTCCCGGTGACCATATTGTTGGTGCCATTTGGTCATTTTTGTTCGGAACCAACGCAACTGTCTGACCCAGGCTTGCTAACATAATGTATTTTAAAATTCCTAACACCACCGCCACATCCAAAAACCAAAAACCAAAAAATTACACCATCTTTTGAGGGAACCATGGGGTGATGCGGAGCATCGCGGATCTTAATTCATTTATTCCCTTCTTGTGACTGATTTCTTTTGGCCGGCCGGATTTGGGCTGCGGCGGACGCGGCGGCCGAGAAACGCTAGCAGACGACAGCCGCAGAGTTGCGGGGAAAGCCCACCCCACTGGAAAGCCCCGGCGTGGCGCTGCGACCCGCGCGCCCAAAACCTTCCTCCTTTCACTCCTCCGGGGGAATGCGCGCAGCGCGCTACCGCTGCTTATATTCACACTTGAAGGAGAGGAAACTAGAGGAGGAGAGTTGCGCATGCGCGCGTTGTGAGTAGAAGCGAACGCACGCGAGAGTGCACGCAGCTGGTAGAGGAGAGAGAGCGGAGGAGTAACGCGCAGCTGTTGGAGAGAGGGAAGGAGGAGAGTTGCGCATGCGTAGTGTGAGTGCGGACGACGCCGACGCCGCGGGACATAGACCCGAGCAAGAGATGCTCCGCATCTAAAACATTCAAAGAATTAGCACGCAGAACGCCATGCAGGCAGAGCAGGGGCGGCGGGGAAGCCTCAAAGATGGCGTGGAGGCTCGGTAGTTTCCGCGGCCATCGAGAGATGGCGCTAATAATGAATAAGGTCTATTGAACTGTGTTTCTTTGGGATTGCAAGACGAGATTTTGACGGCCAATGACGAGCTGACCAATGTCATCAACATCTACAAGAGGGCCATGGGCCTGGAAATTGTCAATGGAGGTGCTGAGGAAGGCATACCGAAAGGCAAGTTTTTCCCCTTGCCCTGTCTTGCTTGTTTATTGTTTTATACACACCCTGGTATTTTCGAGAAGCGCAAAACAAGCTTTCTTAGGGGTTAGAGACCAAGAATTCTGCATTCAGATAGCTTCTTAACCTATAAATAATGACTATTAATAACGTCATTATTATTGCCAATAATAGTAATATAATTTTTAATCGTCAGCCATGGCATGGAATCGAAGTGTAACAAACTTGGCCAGCCGTTTGTTTCTTGTGAATATAGTTTCAAACTGCAAAGGAAAGAAAAGAAAATAAGTTATTGTTGGTTTGTGCATATGGCATAAGTTTATTCTGACTGTATATCAGCAAAAAGTATTCATTGGTTTTACTCAGTATTTCTTAAAACTAAAGAGCAATTGCAGGCTGCACAGCATACTTTGTTGGTCTCTAAAAAATCACCTTACCATGTCACCCAGCTTCTTATTGAATGAGCTTTCTCATGGTCTATAGAGGCACATGAACCTGTAGACCATACTCCTAAGATGACAGTTTGAAAGGGTAAGCTTCAGCCTACCTAATTGCCCTAATCACTGGTGAGGCCGTTATCAGACGGTGCAGTTGCTGTAATAATATGTGTACATGCACCAAGCTCAGCTGTCTGTAGAACGAACCATGCAACATTGGGTCCCGTTACTGCTGCAGCCCGCGCTTCGATGGCTCAGGGGGCTTCCCTGCTGGACCTGGGGTCACCGCAAATGGCCGAGAGTGGAGGGCGCAGACAATCCCAGAGCGACATGTGCCTGCTGGACGACCAGCTACTGGCACTCGGTGAGCGAGGGACAGGACGGGTCTGCGTTACGATTTCGAGGGACATTTAAAGGTGCCGTGCAGCAATATTGGGTAGGAATGTTTTTTTACCTTACACAAGCTTACTGGCACTAAAGTCACTGGATCCTCGGAAAGTAGTGCCATTGCCTTCCTTGCCTGCTAGCCGGACACAAACAGAGACTAACATACAGACGACCAAAACCTCGCAAGGCGATTGGCTGATCAGTCTCAGTTGCCATGGCAATCGCCATTTTGGTTCATTCAAATCTTCGAAGCTTCGAAATGGTTGTTCTGTACCAGTCGCACCAAGATCTCTATGGAGCATCATTGTACGGAAAACATTTCTGCCCAGCATAAGCATCTTTGGCACTGTGCATGCAATCCACTTATCAATGATGCTTATCTCCACAGATCTCTTACAACAGTATTGTTGTTCTTGCGTATTTAAAGGGGTCATGAGACGATTTTCCTACTTCTTCCTCCTTAGCTTTAATCCTCAACTCAAATGCGAATTGTGAAATCACGCTGTTGTGACATTCTTCGGCACCGGTGCGATGACTCCTAGCTTCCACCGTGCTTTTTATGCACACCATAGAACTTGTCATTCCCCAGTGACGATAAGTTCCGTCAGGGCACTCATTGGCCACGAACGCGAATCCGAATATTCGTCGACGGATTTATTGTTGACGAGCGCGTACGTCCGAGTGACGCAGTTCTCGTGTCCAATGCGTGAGCTTGGCTCGGCTGACATCAGGTTGGCACCGCTGACGCGCTTTGGGAACCGCGGATGTATCATGGTGAAAAGGCGGAGAGCTTTCGAAGGAAAGAAGGTACAAAATAGTCTGCTATATTTTCAAATGTTCGTACCTAAAAGCTGGATATTGACTTTCCATACCCTCTTTCTTTTGGCCAACTAAACGATATGCGATTAGTAATGTCCCAATTTAAAATCATTTATCCCAGCCCAAAATTCGTTTCATGGCCCCTTTAAAGATGGGAAATTTATTTTTCAATGCCGCCAAGCACCGGTGCTGTGTGTGAAGTCTTTTAGCTTAATGCTAATTATCTTAGCTTAATGCTAAACTAGTAACTTGACACAAGTTCTTTTTACGTAGTGCTAGTGTGTCTTATGACTTAGCAGCTACTTAGCTAACTATTTGATAAATTAATAACACCTGCACTTAAATCCATCTATTAAAACAGTACTGAAGCTGGGGACGAGTAAAACATGAACTGGTGTTGACTCAAAAAGTTTCGCGTAAAAATGGAAAGGTTAAAAAAAAAGGGTCAGTCATCTCGCAAATTACAAGTCCCATTCACACACTTGTGTTTGCTTAGCACCAAGCTCTTATGATCTCTAACTACAAGAAAACGCACTGGCATGCTGGCATCATCTGTGAGATGACCCTAGAACTGCAATTCACTAGATGAAAGGTTTTGCTGTACATGCAAGATGAAATGCACATACTATCAATGGGAAATAGTTGTTTATAACATTGTCAAAAGATTTTCAAGCCAATAAAGAAAGAGTGACGTGCAAAAAAAAGTAGGAAATAAATGAAATCGCCGAGAGATTTTTAAGAGTTTTTATGTCACACGGCTGTAAGCAGCCACAAGTGGGGAAACCAGCCTTAATACTTGTTGCAACAAATGCACGCGAAAACAAACAGAATTAACCAAAATTATTCTGCAGGAATCAACGATCCCGCGCCAGCTCCGCCGTCCGCCACCACCGCTTCAACCGGCGTCAACGCCACCAACGTCGGGACCACGATGGCCGAGCTGGGGACGATCTTTGGAGCCACCCAGTCGCCGGGCAATACCAGCGGCTCGCCAGGGAACTTCATGAGCTTCGTCGGTTCCGGGCCGTCGGCCGCACTGGCCGGTCTCGGCATGCGGATGGGACCGGGCGGCTACTCGCCGGCGCACCAGGCCGGGCCGCCGCAAATGCTCACCCCATCGACCGCGTCGGTTGCCGGCATGTCGCCGCTGAAGCCGTCGCTGGTCGCGATTGGTCAGACAGGGCCTACGGTGGCTGGTGGCAGCGGTGAGTGGAGCAGTTATCACTCTGTTATCGGTGGATATTTACAAAGCTAGGCGTAATGAGATGTTACAAAAACATAATAATGTGGCCAGATATCTTTCCAAGTAACTTAGTTTCTTGACAGGAGCCTGGCAAGGGGCAAAATTTACATGTAGCCAGTCATGACAATTAAAGAAATTAAAAAATAGAAGTGAATGTGTAAAATTTAAACGCTGGTACGTAGATGCAGGTGTTTTAAATTGATTCCTGGCCCTATGCTGGGGTATGCCAAATTACTGTCATTGGTTGGTTGAACAAGTAATGCTTGAAAGTGGCAGGACCTCTTCATACTAGTAATAAAAGGAACTTTTTTTTAGGAAGACTCTTCACTAGGTATTCAGTATGTGCGAACAAAAGCTTAGGGTGCAAACAAGCTGATGGTGATTAAACAGCTGTTTTTCAGACTGTGTGATTGTCTGTCCATTCTCGTCCCAGTCTCGGGGTTTTTAGTCAAATGTATGATCACTATGCTCACTATATTAGTCCATACCAGTATAGTTGCAACCATTCTTTGGCTATGCATCACTTTATTCATACTTTTGATATGTCTTCCCTAAGACTCTTTCCAAAAATTTGCTGCTTTTCTTGGGGCTCTAAAAACGCGACGAATGACAGAACAGCAACGTCCCCAGACATGCGGTTATGTGGCCACACACAGTTGCTTCGAAGTGAACATTGTATATGTTACAAACTTCTCAGCTTAGTGGTGTCTCTTGCCTACGCCTCTACAACAGGAGGGTGTTTTGTTCCAAAGGGCGCCTATAAAGAGTTTGCACCGAGTTTTATCTTGCACAGAACATGCTTGGGGCTAGGGTTTCATAAAATAAAAGCCAGAAAAATAGTCACACATATTGTAACACTAAAGTAGAGCACGTAATTTCCCTGCTTTGTGGGACAATATGTATTGGTGTACCACTACAGTCGCCGACCGATTATTCAGACTTTACAGGGACCGAAAAAATGTACGAATAATAAAGCAGTCCGAAAAATCAGCAGATTGAAAAACTTGCCTTTATTACTTCCAAGTGGGCTTAAAAAAGCCGTAAACAGTGCCTTGTTTCAGGTTACGCCTCCGTTTGCGTTCGGCAACTTTCTGTTAGCTGGAGAACCGTTGCCTTCTTTTCTGGTGTTATGATTGAGTACTTTCTGCGCTTCTTAACGACACATCGCGGCGGCAGAACAGATGGGGCCATGACGTCCAAGCCAGCGTTGTCTGAACGAGATGAATGACACAAATCCAGGACCGCAACATGGCGACTTCTCGACGCGAAAGTGGGGCGCATAGAGTTGTTACAATAAACGCTAGAGGCTCAGCTGGCGCTAGTGTGCTGTTGCATTTTAAAGGAGACATCAAGCAGTCAGAAATTGACTTCCGGTAATGCATTTCTATGGGAAAAAGCGAGTGCATTTTCTCTCTGCGCTCGATTACAAGAGCAAATATCACGAATAATTTGTACGTACTTGGCACATTGGAACATTTCTCAGTCACGCAGACGAAATAATTGGTCAGTTACAGCATTTTTATTTGAAATTCGTGGCATGAAAAACGGTGTTAAAACCGCTTCGTACGTGTATTTATGTGCACTGTCGGACACTGTTAGTCCGAACACGGCGTCGACGCTTTCCGACATGGGGGATATACGTGCCAAACGAACGAAGGACATGTGGAAAACCAAGAGAGACGGCAAGAACTAAGCAGTAACACTGGATAAGTAACTCCTTGTGCACGTAGACGATCAAAATAAATTGAAAGCCACGTAATATAGTCAGATTCGCAATAAATAAGTACTGCTTCATTCTTTCTGCTCATGAATATGTGCAAAGATGCTTGTTCTGGGTTCAAATCATCACCCGCACGCTCCAAATCTTTGCAAATGGGGGAGCCAGAGAGCAGGTGCCCGATAAAAACTGCCTGACATAGGAAATAATAAAACGACACACCTTTCGTAGCTCACATGCTTTATTTCTTGCGTTCGAATGTTTCTTTAACCGATCGTAAAGATGCACGACGAAGTCATTTTCATCCAATGACGGGACGGGCATATTAGT
>JAZHYW010028550.1:0-12620 GCA_037355805.1 Ixodes ricinus | reverse complement strand
CTGAGCTGTCACAAATCCGCAAATGCCTCCCGAGCTCGAGACCGATGCAGGCTGGGCCACGAATGCCTTACGCTGCTGTCATGTCGGCGAACGCGAGTGCTGCTCCACCTACCACGAATGCGTCTGGGACCCTCGATCGTCAGTCTTCGTCAGCTTGGACTGCCCCTGACATCGGCAATCACAAGACGGATTTGAACTACGATACCGCTACATCGGCTGCGTGTGCTTCGACGGTCGCGGGCCGTGCGGGCCAACCTGGTCTGCGGGTCAACTCCCCAATGAACGTTACCGAGGACGGTTTTGTGCCGTGGAAGTCTCGACGCCAAGCAAAGGCCTCCAGTGGAACGTCCAAGAACTGCAAGGTAAAATCTGTACCGCGCAAGGCGCTGTCGAAGGCCCTGTTTGTGTCTAGGCTAGATCCGGACACATCGGTTACAGAGGTGCTCGATATTATCAAGCCTGTTCTGAAGGCAAAGATCGCCTCTTGTGCTAAACTTAGGACGAAATACACCTCGTATGCTTCCTTTCATATATCTGTGGAAGACGAGACGTTCGAGGCCTTAAATAACCCTGAAGTCTGGCCGGAAGGGTGCCTGTTTCATCAGTTTTTCGGGAAACTGGACGCGTCGCGCGTGTCTGAATCAATAGACCAAAATGGCAGCGTCGAAGAACACAATTAAGGTATACTATCAAAACGTCCGCGGATTACGAACGAAGGCAGATGAATTTTCGTCGAACCTAGCGCTTTCCTCTTTTGACATAATCTGTCTTACTGAAACTTGGTTATGTGCCGAAATACATGATTCACAATATTTTACGAATGACTACACTGTGTTTCGCCGCGATCGTGATTATAGCGCCACTGGTCAACGTTTCGGCGGTGGGGTGTTAATTGCAGTCTCGAGCAAGTTAAAATCGTGCCGTAGACAAGACCTTGAGACTTGTGATGAGTGCGTATGGCTCGAAATTTTATTGCGTGATCGTAGTAAATACCTCATCGGAAACTATTACTTCCCACCTAAATTTGAATGCTCAACTTTTATTTCACACTTCGACACTTTAACAAGTCTAATCAATTTTAGCGAATACAAAGTGCAAATTTTTGGAGATTTTAACCTTCCAGGCGTAGACTGGGCCCTTGGCAGACTTGATTGTTGTGATTACCTGACAGAGAGCAAAGCTTCTTGGTTTTTGCCACTTATCAACTTTTATGGTCTTTCACAGCACAATAATCTAACGAATGCTTCTGGCAATACACTTGACTTGCTTTTATCAAACTTCCCTGTCGGCGCGATAGCGTCTTCGTCACACCCCTTGGTGAGGGTCGATGCTTATCATCCGCCCTTTGAAGCCGAATTTTACTTGCCATGTTTATCGCGAGAACTATCGAAATTCATTTACTGTTACGAAAAGGGAGATTATTTCAGCATTTACAGGCATGTAGAATCACACGCGTGGTCTGAGCTATATGATTCGAATGACTCAGATTTTGCAGCACAAAAATTGACGTCGGTAATGAAGGAAGCTATCGAAAAGTATGTGCCTAAAAGGCTCGTTAAACCGAGGAAATTTCCGAGCTGGTTTTCGAGGGAATTGAAGACGGCTCTGCGTAAAAAGACTCGTTTTCATGGTCTATACAAGAGAACGTGTAAACAAGTATGGTACCAAAAGTTTTCCAACTTTCGTTCCTTAGCTAAAATATTGCTTGCACGTGACAAATACGTCCACGAAAGACATGTTGAAAATAGTCTATATTCTGATCCCAAATCTTTCTGGAAACACGTAAACACCAAACCGCATTCGTTTTCACAACATTCATCTCTGCGCTCTTCTAGTAACGGTGATACTCATTATGTTACATCGCCAAAAGACATCGCTGATGAGTTTGCCTCGTTTTTTAGCAGCTGCTACTTATCGCCCATACATTCGGTGAAGTCAGATCTAATCAATGATCCCAGTGATGGGGACTCGCTCTCCCTGTTCAGTGTTGCTACACGGGACGTTGAAAAGGCGATAAAAAAGCTCAAGCCGAAATCGTCAGTGGGCACTGATGACATTCCACCATTTATTATTAAAGGATGCTGTGGGCTTCTAGCGCCAATTTTAGCCCATATTTTTAATGTATCTTTGCGTACCAGTATGTTTCCAGCAATATGGAAGGAAGCCATAGTTGTGCCCATTCATAAAGCTGGTGATGCTAGTAGTGTATCAAATTACCGTCCCGTGTCACTACTGTGTGGTTTTGCTAAAGTATTTGAAACCATTATGCAAGAATGTCTTTTCTCTCATTTATCTAAGTATCTGACGCTGCAACAACATGGTTTTATTAAAGGACGCTCTGTCGAAACTAACCTTTGTACTTTTCTACACTACGCAGCCCCGGTCGTTTCAAACCGAGGGCAGGTTGACTCGGTATATTTCGATCTTACAAAGGCTTTCGACAAGGTTGACCATGCTTTGCTTGTACATAAATTGAAACAATATGGTTTCGCCCCTAAACTTTGTGAATGGGTTTATAGTTACTTGTCATCGAGGAAAAATTTTGTTCGAGTTGATACTGTGTTATCTAATCCGTTTTTCCCAACTTCAGGCGTACCCCAGGGGTCAGTGTTGGGGCCACTGTTGTTCCTGGTATTTATAAATGATATTTTAAATTGTGTAAAGTTTGCTAAAGTGCTTTTATTTGCCGATGACATTAAGTTATTCTCAAGTATTTGTTCTGAAAAAGATTGTGATGCGTTACAGTCTGATGTTTTGAGTATTTTGCAATGGTGCTCATCCAACCGTTTGCCTTTGAATATAAACAAAACTAAAGTCATCTCGCTAACTAGACGTAAAAATCCCTTACATTTTAAGTACACGTTGGGAAACTGTATTATTACTCGAACTGATATGATCAGGGACCTCGGGGTGTTAGTCGATTGCAAACTTACGTTCAGTTCTCATGTAACTACTATTTGTGGTACCGGGTTCAAAATGCTTGGTATGATCTCCCGTTTGACTCGGCACTTCCAAGCACCTGAGGCCATATTACGTTTATTTTGTGCTCTGGTCAGGCCCAGGCTCGAATTCGCTTCTGTCGTGTGGAACCATTTAACGGAGACTGAATGTAGACGTATTGAAGCGGTGCAAAGGCGTTTGGTTCGCATAGTCTATGATCGATACTTCCACAGGAGACTTTACTTCGACCACCATTCTCTGCTTAAGATTTTGAATCTCAGCACTTTGGATGACCGAAGGCATTGCCGAGATGCGGCTTTTCTACAAAAGCTTATCCAGGGTGTAATTGACGTACCTGACCTTTTGGGCAGCATAAAGTTACGTGTGCCAACGAAAGTCACGCGACAGTGCGACATGTTCTACCCCGACATGCGATTAAAGGAGTCACCAATCTATCGTATTCAGACATCATGCAACCTCCTTGTCCAGCACGATTTTTTTTTCATGCCTTATTTTACCTTTAACACCTGATGTGTATTTTATGTACTTTGTTACGACTGTTTTATTATGCTGACTGTTCTAATATGACTATTGTGGTTTCCATATGTTTGCATGTTTCATAGGAATCTGACTTCTGTGCACCAATGTCAAAACCATTATGGTGTTTTTGGGCACGCAATAAATAAATATCAAAAAATATCAAATATAGTGCAACGCGCTGTTACGCCGACGTCTACACCGATGCTAACGGCAACGGCGACGCCGACACCACAACCCGGAACCCGGAAACGGGCGCCTAAGAGCTGCGCTCTAAAAGAAAGAAGAAATAATTTGTGAGCTGACGTCCCCTAAGCCGAATATCATCAAAAAAGTACTTGAAATTGTGGACGCATGTGGCATTTATATCAGTGAGAAACACTTGAAAGCAAGAAAGGAAACGATGTGATCTGTCTTGCTGACAAGTTTGTTTCACTAAAAGCAATTCTACAGGCACCCATAATGTCATTTCTTGTTTCGGGAATGTTCAGGTGGACGTAGTCTCATGAAAATATTTCGTCTTTCTTTTCCTGTTTCTTTTTATATATATATATATACGGGACGTCATGTTTTCAAGCTTGAGCGTTCCGTAACCACCATTAGCGTCACATTTTAAATGAGTTTCAGCATTGTTCGATACGTAGTTAATTTACATATGCCAGAAAACACGGGTCTCTTTTCTCACGGACACCCGGTACATTTAGGTTTCTTTTTTGTACAAAACTCGAAAATATATCCCTGTTAAGAAGCTCATAATCTACATATTTAGACGCACACTTATAACATTTTTTCTCTCTTTTTTTTTTTTAAATAGAATTGTTGATTAATCGAGTGCTTTTATGTTACCCGCTAAATCTTTCCGCAGTGGAGGAGAGTCGACGTTGATATTTTCGGGAGCTGCATAGGTGACTGCAAAAGGCACCAATGCAACTCATCACAAGTCGCCATGCTCCCACACGCAGGGACATTGTCTTTTTTTTCACATAATGTATATGACTCTGCACATGACGCCTTCTGTTAGTTACACATAGGCCGTAGACCCTTCGGTTCTAACCAGAAAAGCGCCGATAAACGTCCGTCACTGTCAAAACTAAAACCTCGGTTAATATTGAAAAACACCGATTTCTGAGCACTTTTGCCAGAACTAGGAAGGTTTTGTTGTAACCCCCCACTCTTATACTTTATAACTTTTAGTTTTTCATCCGAAGTTTTCACCGATAATCACGGTTGTTAAGCTCCGTTTGAAACAAATATTGGACATACACCGACGTAACCCTGCATTTGGCTTCGGCAAATTGAAGGGTTCAGTTGTCACAACTTAAAGGGATACTTGAACGAAATTTGAAATATCCCCGTCGTGTTCAAAAATAGGTTGAATATGATCCACAATATCCGTAAATGACAATCGCACGTTTGTATTTTGAGCCTGGTGGCTGACTCTGGCAAGCGCTCGGAGAAGGCCGAGCGGAGACCACGTGACATCCAACCCAATTGTGACGTAGGTCTTCTCGGGACGAACAAAGCTACGGCGAGGCTGACGTCGAGAGGATGGCCTAGTCGTTCCAGCCACCGAAGCGGCTGCTTTTGTACGAATCTTGAGTGACGGGTTAATCTTCTATAATCTTGTAGGGGGACAATAGCAACTTCTGCGACACACAAAAGGGATTCTCGGGAAGAGGGGAGTTCCTCCTTCCCTCTTCTCTCGTCGTGGCCGGAGGCGAGACACTCACCGTTACTAGCTGTCAAGGTTCCTAGACGGGTATTACAAGCGAGGCGTTGGCGACATCGACCAGGCGCTCTTTGCTAATCGTTTAATTCGTTTAAAAATTCCTTTTCGAGACTTTTTTAACAAGATATTGGTGTGTTCGATGTGATACTGCTCCTTTGAACACATATAGACCAAAACATGAGCGCCGAAATTTT
The DNA here is from genome assembly GCA_037355805.1 of Ixodes ricinus. NCBI lineage: Eukaryota > Metazoa > Arthropoda > Arachnida > Ixodida > Ixodidae > Ixodes > Ixodes ricinus. Next base: position 7,220 of record JAZHYW010028550.1, on the reverse strand, counting down.
GTTGTAGTATCCCTTTAATGCGGGCCGAAAACCCAATCAAGCGGTTCGGCCAACTATTTTAGAATGTGAACGATATATATATATATATATTGGTTTACTGACGAACTTTTGCAACTGTGAATATTTGTGTGTATAGGCGTCTCTGCCAGTTGCCTGGTCCTGTGAAGAAGCAGCTTTCTTCGGCCAGCACAATTTGCACGTACTACAGTTAACGCACGAATAAAATATTTTCAATTATATTTCATTTATATAGACCGTTTTATCGTGGGTAGCGCCATTTTGAGAGCGAGAGAGAAAAGGGAAAGGGCTACCGGCGCTTTCCTCCTTTCTGGCTGTGTAGAAAGAGTGAAAGTCCCGGATGAGAGGCTTGGCCGGTGTTGGGTGTCTGCCGGGCCCCAACTTCGTTCGCGCTTTCTTTTCTGTTTTAAACTCGCAAACTTAATTAGAGCCGTGGTCTTTGATGGTGAGAGTTCCCCGGTCATCGGGACACCATTGCTCGGTGATAGGGTGCACGAATAAGGACAGAAAGCGCCGAATACTGTCCGAGGACCTATGTAGCTTGCATGGAATCCGGCAAGGCGAGTGCGGCTGCAATGTTTCTAAGCTCCATCGCAATTTCCGTGTGACTGGAAATGATGAACCATTCATCAATTTTTGCTTGCAATGGGCCTGTTTCAACGTAGCCGTTTAGTAGTAATCAACAAGCGATACACGAAACGGGAACCTCAATTAACTTTTGTAAACACCCGGCGCTGCTACAGATCGTTTTGCCGCGCTGCTTTTATCTTGCGTGTCCGTATTCCTATATTTCCTTGTGGATGAACGACGAAGACGTTCTAGATGTACTTATATCGAACCGCCGAAAGCCTCAAGGCAGCCACGGATTACTTTACTATTTGATGCAATATTTTGAATACCAACCTCCAATTTCTATCGCTGACACGTTCGCTGCCGCTGTTCTCCCCGTCGCCGCACTGGCGGATGCCATGACTCGAACAAAGAAACGTGCCCACTGGGCTCGAAAACGCAGATCGCAACACACGAGACGTACCCTGCAGCGACTATCCAGCGCTTCAAAGCGCCCAATCAACGGAAACAACCCACCAGCGGCACTCCAAGGAGCGCTTTTGCCGGCTCTCTGGTATCGCGCAGGAGATCGCGATTCAGGAAAACCGATAGAACTACCTTTTCAACAATTTATTGCCTCACCCGGCGGCGGAAATGAGCCTTCAACTAAGTGTTGTAGATGATAAAATTGAGTCAGTCACCACTGCAAATTATTGATATTAAGATAAATTCAGTTACAAAATTTTACAAGCTGAAACAGCAATTATCACGAGAAAACTGGCACGCACCTTGCGAGCGTACCTCATGTTCATCGGCGGTACAGCATTCGGTGCGCGCTTTATTCACAAAATGTTCCGAGCACAGTCGAGAGGATGGCGTTGAGGAAACGCTTTTCGGTTTACGGACGAAATCCACTGCCGCCGAGACCGGGGTCATGTGGAAAGCGATGGACCTTAAAGACATTGCAGCCGCTCTCGCCTTGCCGGATTCCGTGCAAGCTACGTAGGTCTTCGGACAGTGTTCGACGCTTTCTGTCGTTATTCGTGCACCCTACGACCGAGCAATGGTGTCCCGATGACCGGGGAACTGTTGCCATCGAAGCCCGTGGCTCTAATTAAGTTAGCGAGTTTAATACAGAAAAGAAAGCGCGAACGAAGTTGGGGCACAGCAGACACCCAACACCGGCCAAGCCTCTCATCCGGGACTTTCACTCTTTCTACACAATCAGAAAGGAGGAAAGCGCCGGTAGCTCTTTCCCCTTTTCTCTCTCGCCCTCTTTCAGTAAAACGGTCTATACAGTAGAGGACTCCTTGAAGCCTACGTCGTACCTTTTTCCGCAGCGTTCGGATAATAAAAAAAAGTGGCAAATCGTTCCAAGCGAGATAGCAGGAAAAAAAAAACAACACAAAAGCCAGGTTTTACTATTGATCTGGCGTCCATCCACCATAATGAGAAATACCTCATTAGCCTCTTTTTTTTTTTTTTTCAAGTTCGGCAACGTTCACCTAAATTCCACTGGGTACGCTCGTAGGCGCGTCTTGGCTAGAGTAACCCGTGACTTAATTAATATGTTCACAATTTTTAGACTGTGATTCGTTCTTTTGGCATTCTTATGGGCTATTGCCACTCACTGGCTGCTCCGCACGCGTCGACCTCTGAGTTTCTTAACAGGTTAAAAGGCGCGAACAAAACAGAACGAAAGAAGACACACGTACGACACGGACAGGCGCCTATTCATAAACCCTTCTTGAATTTTCCTTTCCATAAAACCCACACGAACCTTTTCATGCCTACGAACTGTAGATCAGGAAACTACAACCTTCAATGATCATGTGACCAGACCGGCCTAGAAATAAACTCCTGCATCTTACCTGGGAGGTACTCATTTGGAGCGAATACCAGAAATATTTTAAAAATACAACAAACCAATGATTTAACAAAACATGCAACTTACTTGCAAAGCGTATTAAGATAAACTCTTGAGGTTAACGACACCACGGCACGACCAAATACAAACACTTCTGCGCTGGAGAAAAGAACGAGTGATAAACTTTGCTAGAGTTTGCCCTTTTATAAGAGTTTAAGAGTCGAAACATAAAGATAACCAAAATACCGGCACAAGCCTGGAAGACTTCAGCTGGTAACTTGGATGTTGTTGCGTTTGTACTCGTTGTAATTAACATTTTGGTTGACGTGGTGGTACAGTAGTAGACAAGCTACTGGAGAAGCGAGATGCTCGAGCAGACAAGCTACTCGAGCATTAAGCAAAATACCAGGACGAGCCTTTCAGGGTTGAGTTGGTATTTTGTTTAATATAATGTTACGACTCTTGAACTGCTATTTATTTAAAACTTCTGCCATGAAAATGGTAGACCCTGCTTTAAAAATACTTCTCTTTATTTGTTTCCTAGGTGCACTTGACAAACACTGGAGCAATTGAAAACTACATACGCTTTTTTTTTCTGCTTTGCGTAAACAGATTGCAAACAGTTCTAAACGTCCGTCCAAAAAGAAATGTAATTCTAAATCTTTTTAATCATGATTTTTTTTAAAAAGCCTTAAACAAATCAGTCTTTCTAATTTACATAAGATTTATTTCATCTAAGCCAGATTAATTTTATCTTAATCACTGTAGCGAAAAATATATTTCTTCATCAATAAATTTATTTTTAAACATAGTAATCTGATTGAAGAATCAGTTCAATCACTAAAGCAGTGGGGAAGAAGTTATTGCTGTGCATTTAAACTTTTAAGTAGAGTTCAATTAAAAACATTTTATTAATATAAACCCGCAATACTAGAATAAAAGGTTTTTTTGCCTGGTGAACGGGATACCAGTTTATCGCTCTAAAGCGCGAAACACATGTACGACGAAACCGTCCGATCCGACGTCCGATCGCTGCTCCGACTCTCCGAGACACATGCTTCCGACCGAGCTTGCGACGCGTCGTTCCAACGGTTCCGATCGGCTCCGCCCAGTTCCGTGACCAGTGCGTGTTGCCTGACTTTTCTTGGCAGTGCAGTGGAAGGTACAGACACGCGTTCCCTCTCCCATTTTAAGCGCTGAATAAAGCTGTGCGCGGGCTCCCTTCCTCTCCCCGGAAATGCCAAGAAAAGGAAGAGGGACTCGCACCCGGATCTTTGCTCCTGAATAGCCCTCCCCAAAACGTGACGTCCTCATGACGTTCCCAATAGCTGCGTTGTCATTGGCTGCGGCCATCCGACCACCGCAGTGCTGTTCCGACGTTGCGACACGACCAAACAAGGCGCGTCCGACCGTCGTATTGCCTGATCGGACGTCGGATCGGACGGTTTGCGTCGTACATGTGTTTCGCGCGCTGCTGCGCACATCGCCGCTCGTTCAGTTCCCGAGGGTGGAAAGGTTAGCGCGATCTATGAGCGACGGCGGCAAGCAGACAACCTGCAAACACAACAGACGATGGATGGATGAATCTGGCTGAGCTCTTTGGATGTGTAGGCACCTTACGCCACCTAGCCATTTTGTTTTACCATTTTTAAGCTTAGAATATTTAAATGTGAAAACTATATTCACTCCGCACTGAAAAGAAAGTGAGGCTATAAAACCCTCTTGCCATCAGTTAATAAGAAAATACATAGTTTTCTCGCGCTTTCTGCCACCATTCACTTAATCTTTGCTTGGTAATCTCTACTGTCTTGAAATCCACTTTTCTTTCGCTGTTTCTAAAACCCAATGACTTTATTAAATCTATGTTGTCTTCGGTAGGCATAGGGTGAAGCCCTTTACAGTAGAGTATCAAGTGCTCAGCCGTCTCGCCCTCCTCTCCACAAGCAGCGCACACTGTATCCATTTCCTGGTACTTCGCTCTGTATGTTCTGGTTCGCAAAACACCTGTCGCATAACACAACACTCTGGACAGCTACCGCCATCTACGAGCGACGGCGGCAACCACAGTGTTGCGTCGACCAGGGGTGTCGACATTTGTTTTGGTACCGGACACGATCCTGGGGAAACTATCCCTTAACAGCTCCGCTGTAAACACACACACACACACACACAAAATCACAATAACAATAAATTAGTCTGCGCTCCCACCGTCCCCCATCCCCTTTGTTTTTCTCTCTCCAACCGAGCATCATCAATCAAGCAGCTTAACATTTGTTTAAAGTCTTCCTGCTCGCTCTATGAGGTGCCCAGGTGAAGAAGGTCAACGTACCAAGCGGCAGATGCTTTGCTTTAAAATACTACAAAGGCTCATAAAAAGCTAAGGTCGTACACACGCGAAGTCTTGCGGCAGTACATCTTGAAAAATACCGAAGAAGCAGGACGGAAGCACGGCCCACCTGTATTTTAGAACGAACAGTTTAAGCTGAAACTCTCAATCTCTTCCTGCTGCTTCTCCGCAACCTCGAACCTCTCAGCGTGCTGCCATACCACAAAGGAAGAATGACATCCCGCTGTCCAAGCTCAAATGTGAAAAGCGGCGGCCACAATGCGCATACATGACACAAGAGGCAGTCTGCAGATGCTATCCGAGGCTTCCTTGTATGACTGTCCAATAACATTGGCCCTACAAAGACTGTCTGCTGACATGTTTAAACATGATTCGAACATGCTTGAAGCGCCAGATAAATCTGTCATCCTGTCTGCAACGACCATTGTGTCTTTTGTATGATGTATGAGTGATATGGGACTGCGGCGCATAAAGGGCTGTCCACGCAGGACACGCTTTTTGCTGTGCACAGCATTTACTGGACGGAAGTGGAGGATTTCCTCCGCTTCCGGTTTGCTTTGAGCTTTTTTTGTTGTTGTTCTCTTTTTTCCGGTGGAAAAGCTACCCTCCGCATTCGTCCTTCAATAAAGCTTTGGAGCGTGCTCAAGCCGTGGATGGGTCCGGACGTAGCCATGCACTCACACGCTTTGCTGGTTGTCCGTCATTGCCTCCTCTGCTCTTGTTGCGAGCATGGCGCTCCTGACTGGTGGGTGCCCCGTGCGTGCAAGCACGCGCAGCGTGCGCGTTAAGGTAACTTTGGCAGGCTTGAAATTGCACGGGCTTTCCCGCACGAGCAGAGACATGGCGGCGGCCAGTCGCCTTGCTTGCAATCGTCTATGCGGTGCGCAGGAACGTCTGCTTCTTGCACAGGGGTTGCGATCACTGCAGAACGCCGAGCTTCTTATTGGCTGATTGAACAAATATAGTGGGTAGACCTCGAGGCATCTAGCATTGAGGTCTACCCACTATCCTTTCAATCAAAACCAATCAGAGCTCGGCGTCGCTCTGACGTCACCGCAAATCCTGCGCAAGAAGCAGGCGACTTGCCGAGCGAATGACGTTTTAGCGAACAGCGACATTTGAGCGAATCGACGTTTTAGCGAATAAAGGGGGCGCGTGTTAACCCATACCCCTCGCTGCGCTCACGCCGCTTTGCGTCGACAGTCAGCTGCGGCGGCTCGTCACAAAAATGTGAACCCACTTGGCCCACCAGCCAACGCCGCTTCGCGGCGGCCGACTATTCGCTAAAGTGTCATTCGGTGAAACGTGGGCGTTCGCCAAAACGTCATTCGATCAAGTGAGTGCCTCCCATACTGTATGTATAACTGATGTGTAACTGTATACTCCGTTTAATACTTAGCATACGACGCTGTCAAAGCGAGCGCGTCTAATCGTTTGCGCGAGAAGGCTTGCGAATGATCTGCCAGACGAAATCCAGTGCTCGCGTCAGCAGCTTTTACAGCGTTGTACACTGGTATGAAACCGAGTATAAGCACCCGAAAACGAGAAAAGGTCGCAAACTACAGCGGGACGGCCAGGAGGAAAGCCGTGTTGTTTACGTATTTCATGTCCTCGCTGAAAACGCAGGTGCATACCTAAACGTTCATGTTGCTTCTATGTTGTTGTTTTTTGTAAGCGTGCAAGTTTTATTTTTTGCCGTACACGACATTTGCTGCGTCTTCTGCGTACAGCCCTTTATTTGCTTCTTTTAAATTTCGTATTCATTCACAAAAAACATAAGAAGGGAGCTTGGCAACTGACGATGCCTAAACAGTCTTTCGTCCGAACAATAACGTCTGCGACATGACACTGACTTCTGAGCAGGAAGTTCCATATTATTCTGACATGTTCAATGACACATTGTGGGCTTCAGTGTTATGCCTGATTCACGTGGTGCGATTTTTCTTGTGATTTCGCAGCTGCAGCGTTGAGCCCTGCCGCCTCCACCACGTACCCCATGGTTATAGCACGAGAACATTCTGAGAACATCCCGGTAATGTTCAAAAGAACATAGGCAACATTCTTGGAATGTTGCAAATTTACGTAACAATATTCTATCAACGTTGTCAGAATGTGGACAGGCACTTATCACTACATTCAAGGAATGTTTCCAAAGGGATATTCTTAGAACGTTCTGAGAACGACATAGAACATTACCAGGACATCCAATCAACATTCCAATATCCTGACAAGCTTCTCAGAACGTTCTCAGAACATCCAATGAACTTCTGCAACTTTCTTGAAATGTTGCACGTTTATGCAAGGATATCCCTTCAATTTCATCGGTACGTGGCGTGTGTACATCGCTACATTCAGAGAACATTTTCTGGGGACTATTTACAAAGATTCCACAATTAGGGCTCGCTTAGGCTACAGCCCCATTGAGCCGTACTACATATA
>JAZHYW010028548.1:0-64282 GCA_037355805.1 Ixodes ricinus | reverse complement strand
CTCTTAGAAAAAGGGGACCAAAAGGAGGTAACAGACCGCCTTTACCACCCTCCTCCCGGCCAGGGGAAGCGCTCCGCTTGTTACCTCCTCAGGCGCAGCAGACACTAGCGCCCTCTATTAGAATGCGTTGCTACAAGGTGAAGTTCGCCGCGAGGGAGCAGCAACGAGGTAAATATTACCTCCCAGAGGGTGCACCTCGTTTGGGCGCTGCCAGATCTGGCTGTGGAAAGGCGCAAACGAGTTCGCTAATTGGTCTCCTCGTATGACACGTCATTCTTCGCGCATGCGTGGGCGAGCGCCTGCCCGGTGCCGAGCGCGTTCCCCGCCGACGCTCCCCTCCGGTCATAACGGTCTTTCTTCTCGAACGTTCGACGGAGGCGTCCCAGCGCAGGAACGTTCTTTATTGTTCTGTTCGGCTCAGTCTCTTCTTACGAAGTCACCGAGAGCGCTGCATTGACTTCAGTCGAAGATCCAAGTCGTGTGCACCGTATGCAGGTAGGAAAATGTTCTGCCCGGGCGACACTTGGCTTCGGTTATGACGGCCCCGGGAAGGCGACCCCCGTCTTCCTTAGACAAAGGGGTGGCGGACATGTTTTCACGTTTGAAGGCGTCGAGCGTTCGATGAAATTATTGTGTGGCGCGAACGCAGACACGGTTTAGACCATCGAAGTTCATAAAAAGCAAGAACTAGAATGACTGTCGCTTGCACTAGCGCATATTTAGAAGATTGACATACGCTAACCAGTGGCGTAGCCAGGAGCTTTTCCCGGTGTATGTGTGTGCGGGTGGAGGAAGGGGAGAGCGGCGGCCCGGCGAGCCTGGAGCCGGGCGGCCGGGCGACAAGACGCCTTGTGAATCGGGGGTCGCCTACGTTTAAGGCGCGTTCACACCGGCGGTGCGATCTAGTCGCGCGATCACTTTCATCGCAAAAGCGACCATCGCGGGCAAAAAGCGACGCGATTTGAGCAGTCGCTTGCTGACCCGACTTTTTGCGATGCGATTTAGTCGCGGAGCGGCTGAGCCAATCAACGGCGTTCGGAGCGAGAGTTTTCGAGAAAAGACTCGCCAACGAAGGCGTTGGACTCGCTCATCGCGCACGCGAGTGTGACCATCTAATTATTTTGCGATGCGATCTAGTCGCATCGCGCGACTGCTTACATCGCCGGTGTGAATGCGCTTTTAGAGCGGGAGGAGGTAGGAGGTTTTCTCTTTTGGGGCCTTTGGTGTGTCGCGTCCGACGTTAAATTGAGGATCTGATAAAATATTTGAAACTCTCATAAGATTGTTGTTTTGTTTTTTTCGCAGAGCAGGAGTCGATCAGGCATTCATTGGCGGCACCGGCCAACCGGCGTGATTAATTCTCAACGTCGTTGATATTTGTAAAAGTCAGTGTTAAGCACTGATTTTTAATATCAATGTTTTTGTTTTTTTTTTAATTTAACGAGGTTCAATAAACATTTTTGTAAAACGTCACGTTACCTTGAAATACCGAATATAAATGTCTGAGCTAATTATTCGTGCGCTTCACAAATATTAATAGTAGTATATTACGGAATAAGGTCATTAAGTTGTTACCGGCAGCGAGACTAGCAATTATATTGTTGTCTTGGCATTTTCTTTGCGTGTGATCAGGCATTTCTAAAAGTCTGATCATTCAGTAGGCGAGTTAGATATGGCTCAAGTTTGCATTATTTGAAGTTGATTGAATATATTTCTTTCGTCCTGCGGCAACGTTGTAGGGTGATTTCGTCGAGGGTACTGGATGCCTGCTACCTTGGACTCATCTCGTGACAGTTCTTAACACTGTTTACTGCAGGTAAGCGTAGTCCGATATTTTATTTTGATTTTCTTGTTCCCATTTGTGCACTTGAAATGGGGCTCTTGATTTTTATGTTTACTTTGTGTGTGTGCTGTTCGTTCATTTCTGAGAGAAAATTGATGGTATACTTCGAGTAAATAAATTAGAGTAAGACACACAAGGCGCTTGAGTGTGTCTTTTTCGGTGTGTTCTTTTTGTGTTTTCGTCCTTGTGTGCTGTTCTTCTCATGTCTAAATAAAACATACATTCAATTTTAATCTGGCAAATTACTTCGGCAAAAATATTTACATATTTGCCGAAGTTCGACATTCGGCAGTTAGAAATTATTCGTGCGCTTCGCAAACATTAATAGTAGTATATTACGGAATAAGGTCATTAAGTTATTGCCGGCAGAGAGACTAGCAATTATATTGTTGTCTTGGCATTTTCTTTGCGTGTGATCAGGCATTTCTAAAAGTCTGATCATTCAGTAGGCGAGTTAGATATGGCTCAAGTTTGCATTATTTGAAGTTGATTGAATATATTTCTTTCGTCCTGCGGCAACGTTGTAGGCTGATTTCGTCGAGGGTACTGGATGCCTGCTACCTTGGACGCATCTCGTGACAGTTCTTAACACTGTTTACTGCAGGTAAGCGTAGTCCGATATTTTATTTTGATTTTCTTGTTCCCATTTGTGCACTTGAAATGGGGCTCTTGATTTTTATGTTTACTTTGTGTGTGTGCTGTTTGTTCATTTCCGAGAGAAAATTGAGGGTATACTTCGAGTAAATAAATTAGAGTAAGACACACAAGGCGCTTGAGTGTGTCTTTTTCGGTGTGCTTTTTTTGTGTTTTCGTCCTTGTGTGCTGTTCTTCTCATGTCTAAATAAAACATACATTCAATTTTAATCTGGCAAATCACTTCGGCAAAAATATTTACATATTTGCCGAAGTTCGACATTCGGCAGTTAGAAATTATTCGTGCGCTTCGCAAACATTAATAGTAGTATATTACGGAATAAGGTCATTAAGTTGTTGCCGGCAGAGAGACTAGCAATTATAATGTTGTCTTGGCATTTTCTTTGCGTGTGATCAGGCATTTCTAAAAGTCTGATCATTCAGTAGGCGAGTTAGATATGGCTCAAGTTTGCATTATTTGAAGTTGATTGAATATATTTCTTTCGTCCTGCGGCAACGTTGTAGGCTGATTTCGTCGAGGGTACTGGATGCCTGCTACCTTGGACGCATCTCGTGACAGTTCTTAACACTGTTTACTGCAGGTAAGCGTAGTCCGATATTTTATTTTGATTTTCTTGTTCCCATTTGTGCACTTGAAATGGGGCTCTTGATCTTTATGTTTACTTTGTGTGTGTGCTGTTCGTTCATTTCCGAGAGAAAATTGAGGGTATACTTCGAGTAAATAAATTAGAGTAAGACACACAAGGCGCTTGAGTGTGTCTTTTTCGGTGTTCTTTTTTTGTGTTTTCGTCCTTGTGTGCTGTTCTTCTCATGTCTAAATAAAACATACATTCAATTTTAATCTGGCAAATTACTTCGGCAAAAATATTTACATATTTGCCGAAGTTCGACATTCGGCAGTTAGAAATTATTCGTGCGCTTCGCAAACATTAATAGTAGTATATTACGGAATAAGGTCATTAAGTTATTGCCGGCAGAGAGACTAGCAATTATATTGTTGTCTTGGCATTTTTTTTGCGTGTGATCAGGCATTTCTAAAAGTCTGATCATTCAGTAGGCGAGTTAGATATGGCTCAAGTTTGCATTATTTGAAGTTGATTGAATATATTTCTTTCGTCCTGCGGCAACGTTGTAGGGTGATTTCGTCGAGGGTACTGGATGCCTGCTACCTTGGACGCATCTCGTGACAGTTCTTAACACTGTTTACTGCAGGTAAGCGTAGTCCGATATTTTATTTTGATTTTCTTGTTCCCATTTGTGCACTTGAAATGGGGCTCTTGATTTTTATGTTTACTTTGTGTGTGTGCTGTTCGTTCATTTCCGAGAGAAAATTGAGGGTATACTTCGAGTAAATAAATTAGAGTAAGACACACAAGGCGCTTGAGTGTGTCTTTTTCGGTGTGTTCTTTTTTGTGTTTTCGTCCTTGTGTGCTGTTCTTCTCATGTCTAAATAAAACATACATTCAATTTTAATCTGGCAAATCACTTCGGCAAAAATATTTACATATTTGCCGAAGTTCGACATTCGGCAGTTAGAAATTATTCGTGCGCTTCGCAAACATTAATAGTAGTATATTACGGAATAAGGTCATTAAGTTATTGCCGGCAGAGAGACTAGCAATTATATTGTTGTCTTGGCATTTTCTTTGCGTGTGATCAGGCATTTCTAAAAGTCTGATCATTCAGTAGGCGAGTTAGATATGGCTCAAGTTTGCATTATTTGAAGTTGATTGAATATATTTCTTTCGTCCTGCGGCAACGTTGTAGGGTGATTTCGTCAAGGGTACTGGATGCCTGCTACCTTGGACTCATCTCGTGACAGTTCTTAACACTGTTTACTGCAGGTAAGCGTAGTCCGATATTTCATTTTGATTTTCTTGTTCCCATTTGTGCACTTGAAATGGGGCTCTTGATTTTTATGTTTACTTTTGTGTGTGCTGTTCGTTCATTTCTGAGAGAAAATTGATGGTATACTTCGAGTAAATAAATTAGAGTAAGACACACAAGGCGCTTGAGTGTGTCTTTTTCGGTGTGCTTTTTCTGTTTTTCGTACTTGTGTGCTGTTCTTCTCATGTCTAAATAAAACATACATTCAATTTTAATCTGGCAAATAACTTCGGCAAAAATATTTACATATTTGCCGAAGTTCGACATTCGGAAGTTAGAAATTATTCGTGCGCTTCGCAAACATTAATAGTAGTATATTACGGAATACAGGTCATTAAGTTATTGGCCGCAGAGAGACTAGCAAATATATTGTTGTCTTGGCATTTTATTTGCGTGTAATCGGGCATTTCTAAAAGTCTGATCATTCAGTAGGCGAGTTAGATAGCTTAAGTTTGCATTATTTGAAGTTGATTGAATATATTTCTTTCGTCCTGCGTCAACGTTGTAGGCTGATTTCGTCAAGGGTACTGGATGCCTGCTTCCTTGGACTCATCTCGTGACAGTTCTTAACACTGTTTACTGCAGGTAAGCGTAGTCCGATATTTCATTTTGATTTTCTTGTTCCCATTTGTGCACTTAAAATAGGGCTCTTGATTTTTATGTTTACTTTTTGTGTGTGCTGTTCGTTCATTTCTGAGAGAAAATTGATGGTATACTTCGAGTAAATAAATTAGAGTAAGACACACAAGGCGCTTGGGTGTGTCTTTTTCGGTGTGCTCTTTCTTTTTTCGTACTTGTGTGCTGTTCTTTATGTCTAAATAAAACATACATTCAATTTTAATCTAGGCAAATAACTTCGGCAAAAATATTTACATATTTGCCGAAGTTCGACATTCGGAAGTTAGAAATTATTCGTGCGCTTCGCAAACATTAATAGTAGTATATTACGGAATAAGGTCATTAAGTTATTGGCCGCAGAGAAGACTAGCAAATATATTGTTGTCTTGGCATTTTTTTTGCGTGTGATCAGGCATTTCTAAAAGTCGGATCATTCAGTAGGCGAGTTAGATAGCTTAAGTTAGCATTATTTGAAGTTGATTGAATACATTTCTCTCGTCCTGCGTCAACGTTGTAGGCTGATTTCGTCAAGGGTACTGGATGCCTGCTTCCTTGGACTCATCTCGTGACAGTTCTTAACACTGTTTACTGCAGGTAAGCGTAGTCCGATATTTCATTTTGATTTTCTTGTTCCCATTTGTGCACTTAAAATAGGGCTCTTGAATTTTATGTTTACTTTTTGTGTGTGCTGTTCGTTCATTTCTGAGAGAAAATTGATGGTATACTTCGAGTAAATAAATTAGAGTAAGACACACAAGGCACTTGGGTGTGTCTTTTTCGGTGTGCACTTTCTTTTTTCGTACTTGTGTGCTGTTCTTTATGTCTAAATAAAACATACATTCAATTTTAATCTGGCAAATAACTTCGGCAAAAATATTTACATATTTGCCGAAGTTCGACATTCGGAAGTTAGAAATTATTCGTGCGCTTCGCAAACATTAATAGTAGTATATTACGGAAACAGGTCATTAAGTTATTGGCCGCAGAGAGACTAGCAAATATATTGTTGTCTTGGCATTTTATTTGCGTGTAATCGGGCATTTCTAAAAGTCGGATCATTCAGTAGGCGAGTTAGATAGCTTAAGTTAGCATTATTTGAAGTTGATTGAATACATTTCTCTCGTCCTGCGTCAACGTTGTAGGCTGATTTCGTCAAGGGTACTGGATGCCTGCTTCCTTGGACTCATCTCGTGACAGTTCTTAACACTGTTTACTGCAGGTAAGCGTAGTCCGATATTTCATTTTGATTTTCTTGTTCCCATTTGTGCACTTAAAATGGGGCTCTTGATTTTTATGTTTACTTTTTGTGTGTGCTGTTCGTTCATTTCTGAGAGAAAATTGATGGTATACTTCGAGTAAATAAATTAGAGTAAGACACACAAGGCACTTGGGTGTGTCTTTTTCGGTGTGCTCTTTCTTTTTCGTACTTGTGTGCTGTTCTTTATGTCTAAATAAAACATACATTCAATTTTAATCTGGCAAATAACTTAGGTTAAAAATATTTTATTTGCGTGTAATCGGGCATTTCTAAAAGTCGGATCATTCAGTAGGCGAGTTAGATAGCTTAAGTTAGCATTATTTGAAGTTTATTGAATATATTTCTTTCGTCCTGCGGCAACGTTGTAGGCTGATTTCGTCAAGGGTACTGGATGGCTGCTTCCTTGGACGCATCTCGTGACAGTTCTTAACACTGTTTACTGCAGGTAAGCGCAGTCAGATATGTTGTTTTGATGTTCTTGTTCGAATTTGGGCACTTGAAATAAGGCTTTTGATTTTTATATTTTCTTTGTGTGTGTGGTGCTCGTTCATTTTCCCGATAAAATTGAGGGTATACTTCGAGTAAATAAATTAGTGTAAGACACACAAGGTGCGCGAGTGTGTCGTTTTCGGTCTGGTCTTTTTCTGTGTTTTCGTCCTTGTGTGCTCTTCTTCTCATGTCTAATATAAAACACACATTCAATTTTAATCTGGCGAAGCTCTTCGGTAAAAATATTTACATATTTGCCGAAGTTCGGCAGTTAGGGTTTGCGGTCATGCGAGTCGGCTGTGGTGCTAAGTAGCTAATGTGGTGTAGCGCTCTGTAGTGTATGCTCCTCCTCCGTCCTTGTCTTAAAGCGCAATCATGTTTTTTTTTTTCGCGTACAATACCAATTCGCCCAACGATCAGCACTTGCCAATACTAACCTGCTACAGTAGTTGTAACCCTTTGACTGAGATTTGTTAGTCACTGAAGTAAAATGGGGGGACAAATTTAAACATGACCGGCGAATACAAAGTGCTTACTAATCTACGATTACCACCCGCCATGTGATAATTTTAGTCAATGGTGGTTAGTCAACAGTTAAACTGGTCACGTCTGTTAAGTATGGTTGATGCTTTTCAATGCCGGAATCAGTGGCCCATCAAATGCTCCAAATGCGTCTTAGAAAATCTAATATTTTTTCACAGTTTCTTTAAATTGGGGGTGATATTTTTCAATTTCATATGACATGATTTCAACATGTTTTTGGTTCCAGGTAGGCAGTGCAATCTACCCGAGGGCGGTCAGCTCAAGCCTAATTAATCCTGATTTGCCCAGCTATGTGGCACTGGAGGGACACCTCGAAAGCGCGTCGCCTGCTGAGGCAGTCCTGGTTGCATTCTGCCTCTACTGCACCTTAACTTTGAGTACCATCACCAGTTCAGGTGCAGATTCATTGCATTGGAGTACTTAACTGCTCTGAAACAATCAAATGTGGAGTCACGTGCAACACATTGCTTTCAAACCTAAAAAAGAAATGCCAAAAAGTATTTTCTCTTTTTAATTCCTTTTTGCATGTTTAGGATTTTTTTATGTCATCTCTTTAAGGCGTTTTTTTTTCGTCTGGATAGTTGATTTTCAGAGTTACAGAATGGTAATGATATTGCTTTATAGTAACATTTTCGTAATTTCCAAAATCACTGCTTTTTGCTTTGCGCAGCATTGGCATACTTAATTTATTTCAGTCTGCTTCATACTCGGTGCCTGAAACCATTTGAGGGTTGTGGTTTTATGTTCACAGAGATTTGTGCTTGCAAGGTTTAAATACAAGTTGGCTTTTGATGGATTGCTGGGTTTAAATACAAGATGGTCAACACTGAATTTTGCGATTCATTTGAAGTGGGTTAGATCCCTTTGGCCCTCGCGGTAGTTTGTTGCAGCTTATTATCAGCAGGAGATACGAGCCCTTTCTTCTGGCTATATTCAAAAAGCATACCCCAGAGTGTGCTTTCTTCTACTCGAGTATTCATTCCACTACTGTGTATAGGACAGGCATAGTGCACTGCTGTGCTTGAGTTGCAATGCACTAGTCATTACTAGTCATGTCTTGGTTTCTATCGCTTTTTGCAATATGTGTGATACTGAATGTGTGTTATATCACAGTGCGTTCATTTTGATTCTGGTTTGTACAGGACTCCGTCATTTGAGTTCACCCTGATGAAGCTTCGCTATTCCAAGCAGTGTTCCAATCATTTACTGTTATTTGCCGGGTATATACTAATTGGTCATGCACTTTCTTGTGAAAATTTTACTGACTGTCGCGAGCTAGAGTCCCGAAACTGTTGTTCCGAATGCCTTTATTGCGCTTAGAACTTTTATAAGACGTCTTGTCATGCTATTGATTATTATGCCACTTTCTTTGTGACAGCCACAATAGAACATTGTCATTTACTTTCAGAACTAGTGCCGTCTTCATCTACTATAAGGCCCACCCTTGAAGCATGTACTATCACACCGATAAAGGGCCACAGTACCTTCCTTTAGGGGGAAAGTGATTCCATTCGCCGCCGCGGCCTCTGCGAGAAACTGTTAAAGCGCTACTTCGTACCCTACAAGGTCATCCGCCGACTCAGGGAATTCAACTACGAGGTGCTCCCCGACGAAACCCGACCATCAGGACGCCGCCGGCCACGACCCGAAGTCGTCCACGTAGTTCGACTCAATCCGTTCTGCGCGCGATAGGATTGCTACACTGCATGTTTATTTCGTTTCACCTTTAATTTTTTAGCCATTTCTGTTTTACTTTTGCGTTGCATCGGGACGATGCACTTTTATACTGGGGGATAATGCCGCCCGCCGGGCCGGGAAAGCAACGCTAGGTCACCGACTTCAAGAAGATTCGCGTTCGTTCTCGCACCAGACGTAGCTTTCCACCTGCTTTGTTGTTCTCGAAAGTGCAAGTTCATCCTTGCCCCGAGCGCGCGGCGCTCAAGCCTTCTTTGCCGAACTTTCGAGATAGTGACGCGTTGTAGATAAGCAGCTACCCGCGACCTTGTCGAGTCAGTCTCGCTCGCGCTCTCTGTTTCGGTGCCGAATCGCCGCCTGCTTTTCTGCTGCCAAGACGTTCTTTCCTTATGTATATTTGGTTGGCACAAGTTCGCCCATTAAACCTTTATTTTCAGTTTACTCTTCGCCTACTCGTCGCCTTAATTCGTTACAATATACAAAAAGTTTTGCAGGGCCCCTTCAAGAGAATGCTGTAACATTTGGCTACGCCAGAATACCTGGTGCTCTTCTGCTTTGGGCACTTACCTTTTTTTACGAAGCGAGAGGCCAGCACTACAAGCGCACCAGCCTCCCGCGTAATATGTTCCTGCAACTTGCACGCCTTAAGCCGGGCTTACACTGCTACACACTGCTCACACATCATACAAAAAATAGTGCGCAAACACGATTCACCGCGATTCGCGACTCCAGCAAAACGGACGCCACGAAGCGGGAAAACTGGGAACCAGCCGGACCAGGTCGCTTTGCGCCCCTCCGCGTCTCTGGTGGCTTTCGCGGACATGTGTTGTCAGCGCGGTGGCGAAGAATGTAATTTGACGAAGGTCCGAAAATTTGCTATGTTTGCCTGAGTGTTCATTAGTGTGGTGAAGCCTCAGTACACTGTTTCCTTCCATCAGGTGTTTGAAAGCCCGTTTACTCCACAACACACAATCGCGTGCTTTCGATTTCTTGGATGGGGAGGAATCACGGAAAAACGTTTTGATTTATTGTCTGTATCGAATCACATTCCAAGTGAGGACTACTTGGTAACTGATAAGTGGTTTCTTTATAAAGGTGTAGTACAGTGGACTGAGGACAACAGACGAAGTGTTTCACTGGAGGGAAAACCAATGTTTCAGTCAAGTGAATGGGAAGGTTCAATAGCTGCTTTTCTTGAGTTTGGTGGTGTTCGATTAGCTTCAAGTTTGGGCCACCCACGCCGGTCCGTGCGTTGGCTATTCATCTTGGCTGCTTTGCGCCGAAAAAGCCTCTTGACCACACTGAAGGAGTTGGGCTGATTTCGCAATTACTTGATTCAGGAAAATCTGCTTGCTGCATATGATTAATAACGGAAATTATCTGCTTTCAAAAGGTGGGGGACTCGTCTCGCAAAATTAGAAGCTGTCACGGTGTTATGATCTATCGCGCCTCCAATATTTATACTATATCCTCGTCGAAGCCAGCAGCAATACACGTCTACATTGCTCAGGTTGACCGGCCACAAAAAATACTCATTTTCTCTGTTCAGGATTCGAAGTCAAGTACAATGCAGAGAGGTTCTGCGTGAATCTCCGATGAAGACTGTCTTCAGTTTGTCCGCATTCGTCTCCGTGCTTCCGGCTAGAACCATTTGGCTGAGTTTAAGTAGTATATGTCTGTCTGCCAAATATACTTTTATTCAGCAGTTCACTTAATATCTAGTCAACTAAGCTCATATTTTAACCCGAAGAATATACTAATATCGCTTTAGTGGGACATAGTAATTAATATTATACATAACCCGCATATTCGTCAAAATGACTTCTCGATCGCTACTAAAACCTGAGCTGAAATACGAGTATCAGCTGCTTAGTGGGGCGCCAGTGGGTTAACATGCTCCCTGGCTGAAGAAGCGCTTGCTTAATTTTCGTAATTATTCTGCAGCCTGTGTTGTTGACCGAGCAGACGACTGGAGCTGTTTCTTAAACGCGGACACGCACAAAAGCCCGATTTCGCGGACAGATAAGTCGCATGGTCGAGGCATGCGAGTTAGCTAAAAATTACTCTCGGTGGAACAATTCTGTAGTCATCGCCACTTTCTTTAGCTGATCAAAACTGATTAGAGTCTTTTACCGTCTCTCCGGAGCCCAAAGTTTCGGTTTTGAACGAAATCTCCGAAACGAAAGTTGGACATGAAAAGAACGAAATACACAGGAAAACGAAACTATGCTCTGCAAGTTTATGTGCACCGGCTACACTTAACCGTCTCAGTTCAAATACCTATAAAATTGGGCATTAAACAAAATAAAATCTTAAATTGAATGCGCCACCCGTTTAGGCGGCCCGGCCGAGCCGATGCGACCTGGACTCAGCCGCCATGTTTGTTTGGTGGTGGCGCTCCCTATAGGTCGCTGGAGTCGCGAATATCTGGGGTTCGAATGCCGTGTGCCAAGTTTCCTTTTTGAACTCATAACCATGCGGCATTCGAATCATGGATCTCGTGGTGACTCGCGTTCGTATCTCTATGCAGACTGTCTTTTGCACGATGTATAAGCAGTGCGACCCCCGCTTAACTATAGACCTTTCCACCCTCCGTCGCATGGGCGCTGCCATCTTGGAATCACGTGACGCGGCCGCCATAAGGTGGGTTCAAATCGTCGCTCCTCTTTCCACTCTGCGCCCCGGCGTAGGCGTTGTATTGGTGTTCTTCCTCGCGTTAAACCGCGGTTTTGTTTTTGCTTTACTTTGTAAATGTTCGTCTGATACCTATTTTCATTGCCTAAAGGCCTTCCATCATTATGTGCACGACTTCTGCACTTGATTTGATAGCATGTTCTGATTATTTGCACCGTCGGCGTACCGGATACGTGTGAGGAAAGGAATCAGCGTTAGTGTTGGCGCACACTGAGTATGTTGATGACTCTAGGACAGACGAGTGTTG
This sequence comes from Ixodes ricinus, assembly GCA_037355805.1. Lineage (NCBI taxonomy): Eukaryota > Metazoa > Arthropoda > Arachnida > Ixodida > Ixodidae > Ixodes > Ixodes ricinus. Next base: position 52,354 of record JAZHYW010028548.1, on the reverse strand, counting down.
AGAGGACATTCATTTATAACAGCAGAAATTTGCTTGAGTGATAGTGGCTAAGTGTTAGTGGCGCAAAAAGAAGCGCAAGGTGTATCATGACCACGCATTTATTATGTTAAAGAAGAAGGCGAATATACTCAACGTAAGTAGTCACATGGTGTGTTTCTTAAAAGTATCGTGATCTGCATTTATAACAAATCCAAAAAAGTTACTTTTGATTACATGAAGGAATCATTCTTTTGTGGTAGACGCGTTTGCGTTATGTGTTTATTTATGAATTTAGTGGTAATGTACACTGTGCTAGGTCTCATGTCTGCAGTCATTCAATTTTCTTAAAATATCCGATTGAAATAATTTACTTAAACACAAAGGGTTGGTCTCCCCGGGTGAAAAGCGGGTCAGACACCTCGTGAGTGCCTGAGAAAAGCGCCTGAGGCACGCAATATGTGACGCCGATAAAACCATTTACATCAAAATCACTCGAGTGCAGCGTTGTCTGTGCCCGATTTACTCTCGACTCCCCGTAAAGTAAAAAGGGTTCAGACAAATAAATATCTGTCAACACAAATCTCTGAAGCGGTGCCTGGCATTTGGTTTGAGCCAAGCTTGCTGAGGTCGATTCTGTGGCCCCATTTAATTTTATTCCTCAATTTATACAGAAGACCGACTTCACTTGACGGGTTTATCCCTGATCTCATACTCTATACATTGTAACAAAATGTCCGCATATCAAATAGTTTCCCAAGGTCAACATTGCGAAATGCTGCTTAAGAATACTATAGCACGGCTGACAGTTGAGAAACTATCCCACACAGCCAAGGAAGCGCCATTGAAACATCTCTCAGGTACTTAGTTTCTTTAAGAAAACCGATGGAGAAAATATCGCCTCTTTCTTTTACATTTCATGCGTCATTACAGGGGGTTTCCTGGTTTGCAATTTTCACCAACCGTTGGTGTCCCCGAAAACCGAACAGTTAGCACAAAACTTGTGAGTTCATCTGTTCTGTGCCATTTAGAACATTTAGTCAGGCCGTCGACCTGCTTTTTTCACTGCCTGCATGCATTAGTCTCTTTATTGGTTCATTTTTATGGAAACTAGTATCAGGAGGCACGTCCAGCAGGGCCATAGACTTCGTTAACCCTTCCCCGGCATTATTTCAGTCGTTTCACCGCTGAACATGGTCGAACACGGAACCTGATCAGAGAAAAGTGTTCGTTAAAACGTTCAAAATGTAGGTTCGTAACCACGTCGTAGTTCTGACGGTTGCCCGTTACTACAGTCTTATTGGGTCTGTACAGCAAGGGATACATATATGGAAAAAAACTAAGCGAAAACGGCATAACACATCAAAACAGCCGCGATCCCCGCTGAAACTGAAACCAACGAAATTAAAGCCACCTTATGGCGCCGCATGTGTCAGCGCCCCTGCTGGATGAAGCAGGGGCGAAGCTTCCCAGGCGTATAGCACCTGGATGAAAAACAGAAAATTTCTGGCTCGGATGTTTAAGGATGAAGTCAGTTAAGCTCACTGCACGATATCAATCCGCTGAGAAGTGGGCAGACGACAACAGAAAAACTTGTGGTGAGCCTCCATGTGGAAGGTGTCCCTCCTCAATTCGAAATGTACTGGGTGGCAGCACGCTCACTCATCAGAAAAGAAACGTTTCGTGCAGCTTGGCCCAGGCAACCACCCGAGTTCTCATGCGATAACGTCGCCCTGCGCGCCTGGTCGGGTGAAGGTCTGGAATCTTTGGGCACAGCATCTAAGGTGCATGTGTATAATTTTTTTTTTCAAGACGGATATTTGCAGAATTTATGGATATTGGGAGGCTCGTTTGGCAGTGTTCAAAGATGACCAATTTCCTATTTACGACTCCATTATGTATTGTAAATGCAACCAATTTTGAATATGAAGGTCCCATGCCCTCTTCCGTTTCCGTGCCCACTTCCGTTTGCGTACAAAACTTGATTGTACCCGCCTTAACATGCCTGTGTCGTTTCGCAGACTCAGTACTGTCGACGTACATCAGCATATGGTGCAACGCTCAAGTATTACGGTACTTTTGTTGCAGAGATGAAGTTTTGACATGATGACATTGCCCAGAAACAGATCACTGGTTTTTGTTCAATGTAGCAAGCATATAGGTTGCTACAAAATAAGTACTATATTTGAACAGGCAGAGTGCATTGAGTTGCTGAACCTATACAGGTATATCACAGTCTAAGAAAAGTTTGTCAAAATATGTGCAATCGATTTTTCAAACTATGATATCTCAAAAGCCGAGGGACCAGCAGTTTTACACTTGTCTGGCCATTCGGGTCCCGTTACTGTTGCTTCAGCTGTCCCTAAGAGTAGTGTACTCGGGCCTCTATTGTTTCTATATATATATATATATATATATATATATATATATATATATATATATATATATATATATATATATATATCAATGACCTACCATCATCAGTTAACTAGACAGACTATTCGCTGATGATTGCGTTATTTACCGGAAAATTAATGCACCTATAATGATCACAATATTGTCCAAGACATTTAGATACAATGTCATCTTAATGTTCCCTATAGCAGATGAACATTAACACTCATAAATGCAAACAAATGTCCTTAACTAAATCCTTCACTAAAACACTAACCCAATACTCATTCCTTTCACAACCGCTAGAACATTCATCATCGTCAAGTATTTGAACATGTATTTTAAAGGCACATTATCATGGAACGAGCATATCGAGCAAATAACAAATAGCGCTGTAAAAAACACTTGGTTTCATTAGACGAACAGTATATATAGCTCCCATTGAACAAAATTACTGGCGTACGAAACATTTATCCTCCCAAAATGAGAATATACAAGCATAATTTGGAATTCACACCGAAATTACCAAATCTCGAGGCTCGAATCTTCAGAACAAGACAGCCAGATTTATATGCAGTGATTATTCAACCGAAACTAGTCTCTCCGCTTTAAAGGCTAACATAAATCTTCCCCCTCTAGAAAAAAATACAAAAAAATGCCTGATTGTGTTTAATTTTTAAGATGTATATCACTCAGATTCCGATTTTCAATCTACTTACTGCCGGGCTGCCAATTTTATATCGTCCAGATGAGATCATTCCTGCAAGATTGAGCCATTTCAGTGCTGTACTAACACTTCCCTCTTTTCTCCCTTAGTACTTTGTATCACTGTCTGGAACAAACTACCCGACCTTATTGTAACTGAGCGATATCTCATTTCACTTAAAAACAAGTGCATCAATTTGTGTAACTGTGAACCTTGATTTGTAAAACTGCATCATAACAATACCATGGTAATAAGCGTTTTTTTCCTGTGTGTGTGTAATTTTTACTTGTTGGCGTCTTTCTTATGTTCGACTTTTTTGTCTTTTATCTTTGAATTCCCCCTTTTGTAATGCAACTTCGGATGCCTTTGAGGTGAATAAAATTAAATGAAATGAATGCTTCTGCATCATTTATCCGATTGCTACTGTAGTTCAATTTATCCGGTCCCACCTCTTCGAATATTGCCCTTTCATAGGAATTCTTGTTTTATACAATTCCTATGTCGTTCAGAGATAATTACGCCACCCATTTTATCGCTTAAAAAATAACATTTCATGCCTCAAGATAAGACTTTCTTGTATTTCACTACAATAATTGTAGGTTATAATAATTTTCCTGCGTTCTAAATTTTTTTCTTAAAATCAATCGGCGTTCACAGCTCTCATGTTAGCTCATAAAAAAAAAAAATAGTGCAAAAACCCGCGTTTCGACGACGTAAAAGCGACGCGCGAAACCTTCAGCTCAGCTGTATAGCGCGGCGCACGTCAGCCTGCTGCCGTGACTTCAGACAAGGCGCGTTCTGGCCTTCTCCTCTAGGTGGTGTTGGGAGAGCACACGAGAAGGAAACGTGGGCGGCGGTAGTGGGGAGGCGAGGGAGGGCTTCCGCACAGCGCGGCAATGCAAATATTACCAAACAGGTGGCTGCCGGTGCTGGTGGGTGTGTGTGTGGAAGAGACCGCGTCGCCGGGGGTACGTGCACGTAGCAGGAATACTCTTGTACACGTTGCTCGAAAAAAGTAACCGCTTACAGTTACAATTACCCTTGCTTAAAAAGTATTCACTTAGATTACTTGATTGCTGAAGAAGAAAAATAATTGGCCGTTAGTAGAAAGCATAACCGTTACTTTTCTTATTACTTCAAATTTTGAAAATGAGAGATTTTGTCTGCCCGTTTGAAAACGAGTCTTTCCTACGTCCATTACTTACACTAAGATTACCGAATTATAAGATACGTACCTTCGTAATCCGCCAATGTTGGTAAACTTGGCTCTTGGATTCCTTAGCCGGAAACTTGTAGAGGCAAACGGTCACATTAGAAAGGGGAGAGAAAATAGCGACCGTTGCGAGGAATGTTAGTCCTTCCAAAAGTGATAAAATTACTCTTGCGATCACTTCGCAATGAAGGAATTCAGATCATTACAACATTACTCCGAAAAGTAAGAGACTAAGAGTCATTTAATTACTTTCAATTAGTGCCGCACAAACCTGACCAGGAATGATGGGGTGGCGGAGAGCGCTTTCCCCGTGATCACATGGGTTTTTCAGAACAGGGTCGGCATACAGGGGGAAAAGGGGAACAGGAAGCTCCGCTGCAGTTGGGGTGTGTGTGTTTGTCAGGAACGACAGGGAGAGGGAGAGCAGTGCCTCTTCTGCAGAGTTTGGTTTTCCCTTCGTACAAGAATATCTTTTTTTTTTTTTGCAGTGAAGTGGCATTGAGAGCTACCGCTGTAAAACGAGATATGCTTCTTAAAACCTTTGTTTCAAAGAAAGCTGAAGAGGTCCTTAAAGAAAAAAAAAAGCGTCTTAGGGTGAATTTGGCGTATTCCAGTTTTTGTGAATCTGAGTCTCACCAAAACGTTTCAACAAACACAAAACAAACAAAAAAAAACGCTGGGTTTGAAGTTATACACAGAAGTTTCAACCACGTTGCGCGTTAAGCTTGTGAGGGAACGTGTGCAGCGTCTCCACTGCCCGGGCAAAGCTCGCGGAAAATGTTGAGATCTTTGTATAGCGCGTCACAATTCTCTCCTTCGATAGAACGCTCGGGGAAGGAGGGGCTTCCACGCTAGTTTGAAAGCGCTGTTATGGCATGCTTGGCGCTGCGATATGAAATATAATATCGGTTTTCGTGACCCTGAGGGTCAAATGAAGACGATTTAAGTGTGTTTTCTCAAATACGGAACTGATTCAGTTTCCCTTCAACGTAGGTCAATTGCAAGATGAGCAAATAGGCGGGAGAACTGCTTAGGAAACATCGTTGCTTAAAATAAGGCTCGGTGCTGACGGCACGCCGCTTCGGTGGCGCTGCTGTTATGTGTGGCACACGCGAAGACGCCTTAAGCACGATTCACATGGTACGATTTCACTTGCGTTACGCGGTGCTCAACGTCGCTGCAGCAAAATCACGTGCAAAAATGCGTCGTATGAATGAGGCGTTACTTTACGCGACTCTGTTTTCTGAGCACGTGAGGTGCTCCCACTTGGTGTGAGAAAACGCGAACTTGCTTGTAAATAACACGTCTGTCTATAAACTCTAAGGAAAGAAAAAATGAAAAATTATAGAAGAAGAAAAAAATGGTCAACACGACACAAACTCTGTGCGATATTGAATGTTGAATGCCTTGCTATTTTTCCCCGTCTCGGAGCTTGGATTTTAATGATTGGAAACCAGCTCTTCGATATTCTTTCTCTTCTTGCCATTAAATTTCACGCTGGTCGTAAAACATACCGACACCTGCGTAAATGCAGGCCCCGTTTCAGTGTCTAAAAGTGCAAAAAGGAAGGTCGACACACATACATGCACGCAATGGCCCACACGCAACTTCATGCACACGACGCAAAAACTATATAACAACGTTTACATGACAATCTAATCAGGTTTCAAAGTGTTTTCTGGAGAAGTGATGAAAGAAGCACGTTCGACGCATTTCGCAGAATGAGCAGCAGACGCTTCCGTCTCGAGGATAAGGTGGAAACCCAAATTCGTTCAGAAAACCGATGCTCAAAATCTGTTCGGGACATTTTGCAACTTGGGAGCGAAGTTCTAGCGAATGCGACTGGAGCTTGGCAATATCGTAAAGGGTGTTTCCGCGTCAGATCGTAAAATGGTGGTTCGGGTTATATTTTTATATTTATGTAAATGATACATAATAAACCCATGTGCTTAGGTGGAGTATTCAGCTATATGCGAACGCCGTATGTAATAATTTTCAGGAGATATAAAATTTCTAAACACTTGGCGTGGAGATTGCCAAATAGTGGTATTTTTGCACAGCCGTCAATTTCACACCGAAGCATGCATGTTGTAAAAATTTTGTTTTACCTATATTAAGAATGGTTTACCAAATGAACAGATAGTATTAAAAATTACAATTCAAGATTTTCATGTAAATAAATGTGAGCACCACTTGAAATAAACACGTCCTAAAGACACGTTCTCGAATTATTTACCAACGAACTACTTTATATGAAATGATGCATAACTCATCTGAAAGGTCATCCTTAAATGCATTTCGCGAGTATATACCATAACTGTGGTTACCGTTTTTTTTTTTAAATTTTAATATTAATGCAGAAACGCAGCTCATATGTGTAAATGTGGCAAAATTGCGAGTCGATACTTAAAAGAAAACCTCCACTTTTTCTTTTGTTTAAACTTTCCTGGACAGTTTACAGTTACTTGAGAAACTTGTGATGGCAAACGATTGAGTAACATACAATCTCTTCAAGATAAAAACGACGAAAAAAATCTTTCATTCGATTTGAGCTAGTTTGTTTTTGTTTTAGGGGCTCTGCCGCATGACGACAGCTCCAGGAGAGATTCCTTACAACAGACCAAAGCTGTACAGTGCTGCTGCTCCATACGGGCATAGAAAGTCATGCTATCCCTAGCTTGGTTAGTTTTACATTTTTTGATTTCTAGAGTTGCCTCCTAAACCCTTTTCCTACCCTTGCACGCGCCATTAGCTCATGATGAACTGTGGGTGTCCGCTACTGCAGCCGGCAGTTGAGAACTCAGCGCACAGCCCATTACCGTGAAGCCCAAAACCCTCACACGAGGAAGGCCTATCACCGAAAAACACGAGGTGAGGAAGTAGTATCTGGAGAGTCGTTATCTTGGTGTTCAAAATTGCGTGACGGAAAACAAACCAGCTTACCCTTTCTAAGTACCCGCCTAATGAAATACAGACACAACTCGATTATCACCAGGGGCTTGTTCTTCAGTGTTTTCATGTCAGTTTATACAGTATATATATATATATATAGATTGACAGTCGTACTTTTATATTGCTTCCAAATTTTTATATTTCGTGGCGCACGTTCCAAGAGAAACAATCCTTTTTATTTTTATGTCCTTACTAGTTTAGTTTCTGAGAAAAAAATATTTTCGAAGAAGCAGGAAAGAACGACGAAGTTTCGACGATTGTCTTAATCGTCGAAACTTCGTCGTTCTTTCTTGCTTGTTCGAAATTTGTTTTGTGGAGTTTTTTTGTAGTGTTTTTTATTCACACTTAATCTTGAAGTATACAAAGAGAGCTTCTATATTTTTAGTGTGCTATATATGCAAGTAGGTAAAAGGACATTATGACTACTATTATTATTTATTATTCTTATTACTATTATTATTATTTTATTATTATTACTATTATTATTCTTATTACTATTATTATTTCTTAGCAAGCACCTTTTAGTGCTTGCTAAGAAAAAAGACCAAAGAGTTGCCATTGGAATTCCATAAAACTCGTGAGCTGCGATATCCTCCTACCCAAAGGGAATGCTTCGACGCGCCGTGACGCCAGAAGTGACGAAGCTTTCGTCACTCTGAATCACGTCACCCTCCGGCGTCAAAAAGAGGAAGTCGCTTTCGGTGGGCATCGCGCGTTTTGTTCCGGTATCGACAGATCTCCAGAACAAAATTTCGCAATGAAGAACTCAAACTGCGTGCTCGATCCGGATTTAAAAATTCACAGGGTCTCTTATGGTTTCCCTAAGACGACTTGAAGGCGAAAGCGCAAGCGCCGATGAACTAAAGACCGACACATGATTTACTTTGTTTTAGGTTATTTTTCACTTAGTTGCTTAGTCATCCACTTTATTCGCTTTAATTCCTCTTATTTCACTGTAATTCCTCTTAATTCACTTTTATTCCTCTTAATTTGCTTTGTCATCCTTCTGAATTAGCTTCGATTACTTTGACTTATTTTAATTCATCTTAATTCGCTTTAATTCCTCTTAAATCACTTTGATTTTTATTAATTCATTTAGTTTCCTCTTAATTCGCTTTTTAGTCCTTAATTTCATTGATTACAATTCTCTTTAATTACTCTTAGTTCCCTTTAATTCCTCTTAATTCGCTTTGTCATTCTTCCTAATTTGTATTGCCTCTAATGCGCCTGAGTAGTCACGTAAACGTTTTGGTACATTTCATGTCACCGCCGCGTTTCGCTCAACGACTTTAACGGCCGACAGAACGATGAGACATATAAGGCTTTCGCCTTAAAAAAAGAGTGAAAAGTGGGCTGGCACAATGACAGCTTTATTCGAAAACAAAGAAGCCTTGAATCAAAAGGACATCATTTTTAACAAATTCTACCATTCACTAAGTTTGTTAAATCTATTCCTATACTTTGTCTCATTGTACGATGGACTAAAGGTCAAAGCCACAGGCCGCCAGGTCCAATAACGTTCCACGCTAAACTCTGATATGCTGAACATTGATTCGGCGCGGACGAATAATGCTCCGAATCAAAAAAGTGCTGCATCATTTCTATGTAGCTTCGACACTGCAAAGAGCTGGTATGTTTGGCTTTTCTTTTTTTTGCGATGTAAAATTGGTGAATCATTCAGTGCTATTCAATTTGAACCACTGTCCGGCAATCCGCATTAGACGCGGGCACCGACACTTGCATTGAAGCGAAATATCACTCACTCAATTCCTATGTGGTTAGTGACTGGATCTGGTGGTCCGTAGCTTTTGCCTTTAGTCCATCGTAGGGTGAGACGAAGTATAAGGTATGATCATTAAAAACAAAATGCTTCTATAGTCATCACTTTTAGATAGTCCGCACCGCATGAAATTTCAACGTGGGTATACACGTCGTGATTTTTTCGCAGACCTGCTTATGAATGCCGGACCGCAGTTACCAAGGTTTCAGGCAGGGTGGTCAAAAGAAAGTCATAATTTAGGAAAAAACGAAAATAAGATTTACATGATTTAGATCACATTAATTTAATTTAAATCAATGTAGCTTAAAAATAGCGATTATTTATCACTGAATGTATTTTTTAAACATGGCATATTCGTCGATTAATCAGCCCGATCCTTAAAAACAATGCGGAATGAAGGGTTGCTGTAACCTAAAGTACAGTATATTTAGGGACGTTCGAACCATGGTTAAAAACGCTAAAAAGACGTACGCGAGACAGAAGACAAACGCGGGCGCTCATAATTGTATTGGAAAAGAAGATGGAAGTACAGTCGGGGACAAAAGTCCCCAGGATGTGCGAGCTGCTGCTGAAACGCATTGCTCTGACATCTGCCGGCGGGTCGCCTGGTTTCGAGATCATACAAAAGCGCATGCGCGTCCTACTCTGCCAGCAAACATGTGTATTTTCCCGCTCTTCGGTGGCACAGCGCTAACTCGGAATCGGGCGCTTGGTACCGCCTCAAAGATAGCGCTGGCGGCCAACGAGCGTCTGGTACAAATTCTGAAAATCGAGATACTGCCAGTGGCATTGCGCCGCATTTCGTCATGTCAGCGCACCTTGCTTTATAATCAGTTCAGCTTATCGCTCAGTTGAGCTGCCGTGAATTCTTGGTTTATAGGTGCCATGTCAGTAAGCGCTATCTCCAAGGCGGTACCACACGTCCGATTCCGAGTCAGGCGCCGCGCAGCAGAAGAGCGGGAAAGCGCACATGTTGGCAGGCACAGTAGGACGCGCATGCGCTTTTGTCTGATCTCGAAACCAGGCGACCCGCCGGCAGATGGCAGAGCAATGCGTTTCAGTCACAGCTCGCGTGTCCTGGAGACTTTTGTCCCCGACTGTATATATATATATATATATGATACATGATACTTATCGTCACCCAGGCTACACATGCGCGAGATACAAGAGCATAAACCCGTTTACAAATATCTATCGAAAAAACGAATATCAGCATTATACAATGCTATTGACGCGTCGCTGACGAACTGGGGTCCCCTCTACTTGATAAAAGATGCCTCTTGCAGTTCGTGTGCTCTTTGAATTCTGCTTCTACCGAGAATGTTGGTATCGCCGAAGCGTGGCTCGCATCGGCAGGCCCTACAGTGCGCGGGCACTGTAGGGCCCGCGCACTGTAGTGCGCTGTGTTTGTCTTCTATCTTGTATACGTCTTTTTAGCGCTTTTAACCATGGTTCAACACAGTCAACACCAACTAGCCCAATAACAAGTTCTCTTAGAACGTTCTATTGATGTAAACCAAAGTTACTAGAATACACAGTTGCGAAAGTGTCCTAGGAGCCTACTTTAGAAAAGTGGCTCCGATCCGTACTGGAGAACCAAGCTGATTGGTGATTGTACCAATTTTCAAAGGTGGTGACGCTTCTTTTACTAATAACTAGCGCCCCATAGATTTATTGTCCCGATTTTCTAAAGTATTTGAACACGTTAAGCATAACCCAATTCATTTTTACTTTGGCCAAAAAATTGAAGCTTGCCAGCAGGGTTTGCTTGCCAGTTGAAACTAAGTTGTGCACATTTTTTCACTTCTATACCCCTGTTCTTATGAACAGAGGCAAAACTGTATATATTTTGATACGTCAAAAGCGTTTCAGAAAGTAAATCATGAGTTGTTATTACATAAATTATTTTTATATGGTTGTTGTGCAGAGTTGTGCAAATGGCCGTTGTTCCAATAGATAATAGTCGGTCAATAACTTTTTTCCAATTCCGGCGTTCCCCAAGGAGCTTTTCTTGGCCCCCTGTTATTTCTAATCTTCGTAAATGATCCAGCGTCATATGTTGAAAATGCCGAGTTGTCGTTTTCCAATGATATTGAACGTTTTATGAATATTCATACACTTGTCGACTGCGAAACTTTACAGAATGATGTGTCGCGCATAGTTCAGTACTGTAATAAGGTGGTAAGCAGGGCCAGTTGGTTGACGTTATACATGATGCGGAAAAAAGTGTTTCGATATGTGGATGATGTTTTTTTTTTGGTTTGTATGAGGGAGCAGAATAAGACGAAACGCGGTGTTTTGTTTTAGACGTATTTGAAAATTGTGGGGGGGGGGGGGCAGTGGCGTCATGGGGGTCAGTGGCACCCAGGGCGGTATCCCGCCGCGACCCCCCCCCCCCGCTCTTGCGGCCCGCCGTGACACCCCCTGAGCGCTGCACCCGGGGCGGTCCGCCCCCTTCTTGTGACGCCACTGGGTGGGGTTCACGTGTAAAGAGCCAAATGAAGTGGCTCTGCAGTTCCTGGATTTGACGATGTACTTACCCGCTGTGATAAGACTATATGTTGGTCGTTTTGCCCGCGTTCCAAAAAAGGCGATTCTAGATTTTAAATCTTCCCACTCAAAGGTGCTTAAGAGGTCCATAGCGGTGTCATGCCTTGGGTCGGCCTCAAAAAATCATGTGTTCACAAGATGACCGAAGGTTTTAGAAAACAAATTGGTAGATTGATGGAGTCGGGTGTTCCCGTTGACACTTGACAAAGTGCCAGCTCAATTCTTAAAAAAAAACTAAGGGGTAGAGAGGACAAATCCGCAAAGGGAAAGAAGCGTGTGGTAGTCGTGCCCTACCTTCCACCGCGTTTCCCATAACTTGAAATAAGTAGGTGGTATATATGGAATACGGTAGTGTTTTCGGCGCCCCAAAAAATAGGCCAAATATTTTCCATGCACGGTTCGGCAAAAATACTCAAAAATGTATCTGGAAATACAAATATTGGGATACATTAAAATAGTAGCTAAAATACTGATACTGAAATATATCTGTAAAAGTGTATCGCGATACGTATCGGAAATACATTTTAAATAGAGGCAAAGAAGTATTTGGAAATACAAATACAGGAATACATTTGAGGAAGGGCAGAAATACAAATACAGAAATACTGATACTGCAAAACATTTTTCACATTTGGGTGAGACGCCAACCTGAGATGAAGCTTGAAGTGGAAGTTTTTGATCACGAAAGTTACTTTCCCTGTAGGCTCGGAAGTTTGCCCTGAAGGTAATGGTTTCTGGACGGCGATGAGTCTTCTATAGGCTCAAAAAAACGTTCCATCAAGGACTGACCGCGGTCCGTTCCCTGACATCCTGCCTGTCTGACGAGGGATGCGAAAATAGTTCGACCTCTAAATAAATTATATGTCATTCCTGATCCCATAAAAATGTCACCACGCCCTGTTCAATAAGGACACCCTGTCAACATTGATCACATGGTGTCACGGTGGAATGAACTGGTATATTTATCTGTAGGTGTGGCCTTGAACATGAAACTTTGCCACGCTGCTTTATGAACGGACAATACGTACTTTCGTTGTGAGGTTACCTCGTTGAAGATCGCGCAGGCAGTGCCATTTGGAATTTCGAGAATAGTAAACCACTTGGCATCCTGGAACAAATGTCTTATCTTCTGTTACGGTTGAAAAAACGACACGGTGGCATTACTAATGTGAAGATACTTCCTGCCGACCCTTTGCCACCGACGTATGGATTGCAGTCCTCAAGTTTCGCCTAGCATCGTCCAAGCAGAGACTTCGTGGATTGCGACCTGATATTGCCGCACAGGCGCGAGCTCTCCGAGAAACAGCGCGCTCGAGACGACTAGCGGGTGTACAAAGTCTAGGTCGGCACAGCGAGGCCACGTCTGGCCTCCTTCCTGGGTTTCGGATCACCAGAGCAAGCGGGTCACGTTCACGTCGGCTGATGACGTACCCTTGAGCCGATGCAATATTGCGGGCACAGCCGCCAGACGCGTTCGAATATGTGTTGAACTTCACTGCGTGAGTCATCCTACTATTTCAAGTCAACCACCGCCAGGCTCGTGCTGCAACGGACTGTGACTCCAGCTTTGCCGGCTGGGTGCACTGTGTACGCTAGGGCAAGATAGACGTTTAGCAGCGGGCATTGGATGCCAGCAAACAATAACTCAAGAAATCCCTACCTAAGGACCTGCGGCAGAAGATGCTCTGACTCCACTCTGGCACGCCACCTGGTCCCGACTACGCAACACTTCTCAGAAGAGAGCAGAGGAGGCAAAGAAAGATAGTTTGGAGAATCGGAAGGACCTTGGTAAGCATGGTAACAATACCCTAGCATCTCCTTGACCCTAATGCCCTCAAAAGTAAAAAAAAAATGCGCTCAGATTTTTTTTTGTGTGTGTGTGTGGGGGGGGGGTATTTTTCAAGGGATGGTAACGAAAGACATTTCACCCTGATTGTATCCCGATACAAAGAAAAGTCAAAAATGTATTTCGATACAGGAATACAGAGACCGGTGAAAAGATGTATCGCGATACAGAAATACAGATACAAAATGTATTTCTGAAATACTATCGCGATACATTTGTATTGCGATACTGCCCAACCCTGTTCCAGCGTTGGTGCGGGGGTGGACGGTCGTTCGAGTGAGAAGTGCACCAAGTAACGCAGAAAGCCTTTTTTCGCTCGTGTTCCGCGTGTGGTGAATAAGATACCATTTTTATGTAACAGGTGCTACGTGGGGCAAACAGCAAGATGTTTGAATGATAGATTACGAGAACATTCATATTCGCTCGGAGCCACGGTTGGGGGGCTTTTGCCAATTCATTGCAGAGAATGCAAATGTCAGCCTGACCTTTGCAGGGTCACCGTTCTGGGCGCACACGAGAAAAGAGTGACGAGAGAGACTATAATGGCCTTCTACATTTCGTGTCATGGTCATTCACGTGTTAGCGAACCTACATTGGCGCTGTCAGCAAAAGAGATATCCTTCCTGCGTGGAAAAATTGAGCCACATAGTGAACGGGTAGTTTATTGGCACCCTTCACGGTTGGCGAGAGTGGTCCATTGTTTGAAAGCAATCTATGAAGATACTGTGTATGTTTTTTGTCTTTGTTTCCTTTATTAATATTATTCAGTTGCGACTACTGCATTGTCTTGTCGTGTATGTTCATCTTCGTGGTCCGCGTTTTCTCAGCTGTTTTCCCCGTCATGTATTCAGTGGTGTAAAGTGAATAGCTAGTCACTGAACCCTCTCAAAACAAAAATGTATTGTCCCTGTGCACATGTCGTAATGTATTACATAACGATTATATATTAAAAGAAACTTCACTCAAACGCATCTCTGTTGTAAGAGACTTTGGCGTGAGCATAGATAATGAACTGACGTTTACTTCGCATGTGCCCTCTATTGTTGGCAGTGCAACAATGATGCTGGGATCTGATATCTCACATCACATAGCAATTTAAAAACCCTGTCTTTATAATTCGTTCATTTTGCTCTCTAGTTAGGACAAGGCTTGACTTCGGTTCTGTTGCTTGGAATTCTTCGTCAGAAACGCAGTCAACTAAAATTGAAAGTGTGCAAAAACGCTTAATACGCATCGTTTACGACCGCTATCTTCAGCGCCGCCTTTATTTTGATTACAACTTTCTTCAAGATAAGTTCTTGCTGACGCCATTGCCTGACAGAAGAACAAAACGCGACTTGATATTTTTGCACAAGATAGTAAATGGAATTATAGATTATGAGTCGCTTTTATCCAATGTTAATATCCAAGTCCCCTCCCGTTTGACTAGCATCCTTTTTATGTCTATATCATATGCCGATCTTCACCCTTGTCACGCATGCCATCACTGTTCAATCGCTTTGACAATCCAGGTATTGAAATATTCAGTGACGTTTTTGTTATCCGCAAGTAATTGCAAGCGATCGCTACATATCTGTGATGTGTGGTTTATTTGTTTTGTGCTAATTTGGCGTTTACTCGTTCTTGATGCACCAAGCTGAAGACTTTAAGGGTATTTTTGGGCACACGAAAATAAATAAAATTATTATTATTATTAATCTCTTAGGGCCCTTTCATGACCGACGAAGGATGATGAGTCACTTTTATTTATTTTACCAAAACGTCTGCGGCTTACGCACAAAAGCCGAATACTTTTTTTCTAACGTTACCCAATCCAATTTTCCTATTATTTGTTTAACGGAAACTTGGTTATGCTTTGACATTGGGTCCTCCAAGTTACTTTCCACCTTCTTTTGCGGTGCACCAGGCGTGACCGCGACTTGGCCACGCGTGATACAACTGGAGGCGGCGTGCTAGTGGCTGTTGACAGGCGTTGCCGCTGGAAAAAGCACGAAGATTTTAGAAAACTTTTCCGAGAGTTTATGGGTAGAAATTGAGTGTGCAAAGAAAGTACGCCTTTCTATTGACCCTTTTTACCTGCCCCCGCAAACAACGACCGACGAATTTCGCACGTGTCTCGCTGGCATAGAGAACACCGTTAACGAGTTACACGGGTGTAATGTCTTAATGTTAGGTGATTTTAATGCTCCAGGCATCAACTGGACGTCAGTTTAATGTTTCCACTGATAACTTTTATTGCAAGCAGAAAGGCAATGACCTCCTAAATTTTGTGTATTTTTTAGAGCTTGCACAATCAACATAACAGTATTCTCAACCGCCAAGGTAATTCTCTAGATTTATGTCTCTCAAACATGTATCGCGTGCGTGTAGCCCGAGGTGAAGTCCTATGGTTCCTCTGGATAAGTATCATCCTGCCCTTGACTTAGTGATTTCTTTTTGATGATTCCTCGATTCGCGCTTCTATTGAAGCCTCTTCCACGCATCTTATATAATTTTTATTATGAGACTACATCGGGATGTTCCACCACCTCTCGAGTGTTGATTGGTCTCAGGTCTTAGAATCTTCTGGTGCAAATGAGCAGGTAGCTCTCTTTACGAGATTAATTCAAGAGGCCATGGACAGATTCATCCCTTTAAGATCTTTAAAGAAACCTCGCTTTACTAATTGGTTTTCTAATGATCAAAGAACGCTACTAAAAAGGAAATACTTCTTGCACAGAACGTTTAAGAAAAGTGGACTCCCAAAGTGGAAGGTAGAATTCTAGAGTTGCAGAAAGAAATGTAAGATAATCTTAAACCGTGATCGCCTGGCGTATTGTGACTCATTAGAATCGGACCTTGTCAAAAACCGTAAGAAATTTTGGAGGTACCCTAGATCACGTTCCGGGAAGGATATCGAATCGACAATAGTTTTGGATTACCATGAAAGAGATGCGGAGTGCGTGCCAGAGCTATTTGCAGATAATTTTAGTTCAGCCTACAAAGACAGTACCGTATGCTCCTCCGTCGACAATGACTCACTTGAATAGATTCAGTGACCTGCTGAGTTTCATTAATGTCGACGAGGAATGTGTAGGGCTAGATATTAAAAAATTGAAAGCCACGCTATCTGCGGGGGACGATGGTATACCATCTGCAATTCTCAAAACGTTTCGATGATAGGCTCACACCTGCACTATGTGCAATATTTAATAACTCAGTAAGGTCAAGAATATCCACCAATATGGGGAAGATTACCGTGGTCGTTCCGGTTCTAAAGTCGGGAAAGAAAAGTTATGTTCTCAACTATAGACCGATTTCCTTTCTCTCTTCATTTTCCAAACTCTTTGAAACAGTCATTCATCAATTCTTGCCTTTCAAATTTCGAAACTGAACTTTCCCTAATCAGCCTGGGTTTATGACCGGCAGATTAACGACTACAAATCTTGTAAGTATTATGTCTACCCCATCCCAAGCAGTCTGCAGCAGAAGTCAGCTAGACGTGGTCTACTTTGACCTAAACAAGGCATTTGACGTTGTAAATCATACGATCCTTTTATCAAAGCCTTCGGCCTACGGGGTTTTCGGCACAGTATACGACTAGTTTCAACGCTATTTGTCAAAGAGGAAAGCGTACGTTCGAGTTAACAATATGACCTCTTCACTGAACGGGGCAAGTTCTGGCGTTTCTCAGGGATCCGTCCTAGGACCGCTCCTGTTCAAAATTATTGTAAATGACGTCTCTGATGCGAATTCTAATTTTTTTATACTCCAATACGCTGATGACATTAAAATCTACAAAGAAAAAGTTACTTTAGATGATTTGCACTGGGCTTCAAGAAGATGCATTTTCTTCCTTTAGCTGGTGCTCAGCCAATAATCTTCTCTTAAACCGTGCTTAACCCAGGGTTATGACATTTACTCGGAAGGCACAGAATACATTTTTCCATATAGAATTCATGGTGAACCCCTGTCCCAGGTATGTGCAATGAAAGATCTGGGAGTTATGTTCGATCTTAGCCTGCGATTCTCTAGTCACGTAACTAGGTTCGTTAACTCGTCTCCGCGCATGCTGGGTGTTGCCTCTCGCTTAGCGAAGGACTTCAAGCATCCTTCTGCGTTTCTCACGTTGTACAGCTAGTTATGCATGCCCCAGTTAGAATACGCCTCAGTTGTGTGGAACGGAATCTTAAAAACGAACTCATAGGAAATCGAACGAGTTCAGAAAAAGTGTATTTCTATCTTTAAACATCGCTGCCTTATGAAGGATGTTCATTGTGTAACTTATGACGTAACGCTAGAACGTGTTGACTTGTTAAGACTGCACCGGCGTCGGTAGAAGGCGGACCTATTGTTTTTGTTTAAGACGTTGCATGCTTCGATTAATTTACCAAGCCTCTTGTCTGAAGTGCGACTTAGGGTTCCACGTGTGTCTACTCGAAATCAATCATCATTTTGTATTTCCAAAAATTTTAGTCTTTTAGGTACAATTATTAGACTGACTGAGTTTTAGAACAAGTACTCTGAGAAACTCGATATTTTTAACTCGTGCTACAGGGCATTTGTTTGTTTTTATTGAAAACCTGTCTGGCGGATGAATAATGATAGTGGTTCACTTTAAGATTGATTTCGGAGAGCACAGCCATTGTGTGGTCTGTGCTTGTGCTACTGCTTCGTATATTATTCGTTTTGAGTGCCTCTCAAACTGTTCTTACATTACTGCAATTTCTCATCATTGTACACAAGACCTAGAAATCGTATTTTGTTATCATTCAGCTCAATGTATGTCGTGTGAATATATGAAGTTACTGTATAGCGCATTGTTCTTCTGTATTTGTGTGTTCTATGTATTCATTTCCATCCAGTGTGCCCGTACCAAGACCGCAAGGTTGTTCCTGGATACTGTAATAGAAATGTATTGATGGACTTACTATTATTATTATTAGTATTGGTATTATTGTTTTATTAAACACGATCGCAACGCCGCCATTTCTCCCGCAGCGGCCACTTCGGGAACTGTCACGGCTGCACGTATTGATTAAGGTCGAGTCGCGGAAGGGCCGGTGGCGCCATCTCGCAGAGTAATGCTGCCGTAGCTATATAAAGCAACTTTCATTCTTCGGCTCGTCGCTAAAGGGTGGCGCTGTTATCGTATTTAGCTTGGTTTCGGTGGATGCCAGCGGTACACGTTCCAAGAGTGAGTTACCCAACTGAGTGTTTTAGTAACCTTGATGTAAACCCAGTCATAAAAAAACAAAAACAGGTTGATTTTTCTCGTAAACAGCTTTAATTGCATTATATTTCCCGTTCTGATTTGCTCGCCAAGGGTTAATACCTAACTGACGAACTAAGCGTAAGGTAAAAAGAGAGGTCAACGCTCTGATTTGTTCAAAAGACCGCACTGCCATTTTGCCCGTGCCCAGCCTGATATAAATCTTCCCTGATTGATGATTCTGTGATTTAAATACGATACAAAGGCGCATAAAAAGCATCGAATGATATACAAACAGTAAATACAAAATATTTCCGGGGTTATGTTTGCGATAAATGTTTAGAGTGGATTTGGTCAGATATAAATCAGGATTTAAATGATAATACATTTTTGCCCTCCACCCTGGTTTTAAGAATCTCTTTTGCACATCTTGTTACAGACAGGATTACTATGGCAGGAAGGTATTTCAGTTGTTCCGCCTCTCTGATCGCTCTAGACTGAGCTTATCTTCGAGCAAGGCTTAAACAGTTTCGTCGGTTAACGGAACAGGTTGTGGTTGACCTTCGCTCTTCAGAGTGCACGTGGACGATGCTTAGTGGCCCGTGCGTCTCTTGCTCCTTATAGTCGGTGCCAGGATAGAAATGCCGTAGGAGCTTCGCTTCGAGCGCGAGCTTTCTGCTTTGATAGCGCTTCGTCGCACTCGCAGTAAAGGCCCGGTTGTAGGCAACAAGTGCGCTGGAGGCGGAGCTTCTAGTGAATGTTTAAAAGGTTAAAAGCGCAAGACAAGACGAAGAAGAAGAAAAAACTCACAGGACACAGACATGGCGCTACTCGCCGGTTACAGGTTAAGAACTCTAGTGAGTTCTTAACCCTACACCGACGATATCTTCCTGAAAGAATGTGCAATCTCCGGTGATTTCATTTGATGTCACCGCGAAGGCACACAAATTTTACTCGTCCGTAGTATTATGTGCAGTGGCTTTTGGTGTGAAGATACCACAGTTATTATTTGGCTTCTAGAATTTTGTTCTATACCTTATTATGTTAACTGAAATAAAGGTACGATGTACCAATGGCAAGTTAACGGGAAGGTCTCTTGGTCCATCTCCTCTAACGGTCCTTCGCAAAATAAAGTCATAATGTTTCTTTCTTCTTTTTTTGTCCTTTTAAACTTCTTTGGGGAGTGCTACTTTTCGCCCTTAACATATTGTTCAATTTGGGCTCATTTGCACGCTGCCATCCTCATAACTCAGAAGGGATTACACGGTGGATTTAGTGTTCATTGTCCGTTTTACATAATACAACCATCTAATAAAATTGGCCAAACAATTACGTTTTAATTCGTGCTCGAGCACGTTCTCCCACACCTTCGACCGCTTCGGCACAGAAAGTTGTCCCCGAGTAGAGCTGCACTCGAAGGGATTAACCATATCCGGTTCATTGCGTTTTATTGCGTTAAAGAAGATAGCAGCAGTCGCAGCTTACACGCAAGCCGTTGAACGTTGGCTGTTGTGCGCGAGCACGAGCTCCATCCAACAAAGACGCACCACTTACGTTTAATGTACGTCGGCGTCAGGCTTGGTTTGTTTAATCTAGAAATCAATACTATGGCCTTCGAATTTAGGACGCGATGGCCAGATCTGTACGGTACGCAATAACGTGTAATTGAATTACTCGTAAACGATTACGATTTTGGAGTATTTCTGTAATATTTTCATTACATCCTTTTAGGAAGTAATCCCAACAGTTATCCTGATTGCATTTGAGACTACTAAAATTAATTGTAACCAGTTTCTAATGGCTCCCTTTGTTCGTTCAAGTTACGACCGAGGTATCATCGATACAAATCCCTGACAGGAGGATGATTTAACCAAATTGGTGGGTTAAGACGTAGTTCACAATACGGTAATTCTAAACCAAAAGTGAACAGTACAAACAACCCGTTTTGAAACCGGCAGAAAACTCTGTCGTTATGGAACTCTGAAGTAATCGGAGAGGTAACGGTTACTATTTAAGGTAACTGCCAATTACCATTCGTCTTGAGTAATCCAGCTAATCTAACTGAATATTTTTCTAAAGAAAGATATTTACAATTTTGATCGCTTTTTTGTTTGTTTTCTCGTGTGAGATGTATTAGGCAGGCGATGACTAATTGCGCTTGAAGCTTTCTCTCGCACTGTCTTCAGTGTCTGGTGTTGTGACGCTACGGGGACAAGAACGAGCGAAGGAGATACCGTAATTCGTTACGCGCTTCACGTGCTGGCGTTAGACAGTTTGAGAAAGGGTCATTTGGGAAAAAAAAAATAAACAAACGCCCAAAGTTAGGTCCATGGAAAAACTTTAGGCCCCTTGTTGGTGCCTTTTCAGCTCGCGACGAAGCGCTCTCCCGGCAGTAGACCACTTGGCGAGGAATCTGTAGCGCATTCCCACGGCCAGCATAACGGTTATCAGTCCGAGCATTGAGCGGGTGCATGTGTGCCACACGCGGAGTATTACCGACCGCTTCGCCGCCGACCAAAGAAGGGTATTCGCACCGGGGAGAAATTCCTCCCTTTGCTCCCCGAGTCATGTATCACGTGGCAACGACGTCACGTGGATGCAACTTTGTAGCCACTTGATTGGCTCCATTGGACCGAACCGTTAACTGTGCTTGGACATAAAGTGACACGAAGTATAGTACCGGGCTCCTGACAATCGGCACGTGACTTTCGAAAGGGGTTCTATTGTGACGTAATCAAAGCTCGTAAAGCTGCGGTCCCATTGGAAATATGGCGGTCATGTCACATTATTCATACAAAAACAAAACAAAAAAAACGTCTGAAGACATGTTCGAAACATAGATGTGTATGAAGCAAACATGATTAGAACAAGGCTGAGGCGCATCCACGTGTAATTCTTGTCACCATGTCTGCAGCGAGCGCTGTTCCTCTTGTACAAAGTACGAGCAGTGGGACTCCAACTTAAGATCTGCCGAAACGAAAAGACCTTAAAGAGGTGGCTTGTGTCCGTAAATAGGAGGAGGGTCTCTCTCTACTCACTTTTCGTATTCTGGCTTGAGTCCGCAGTCCTGGTATCCGCCTGCGACCTCGTGGACTCCGACGAAGAGCAGCAGATGCGCGTTGAAGGCGAAGCTGCAGACCGCAGTCGTCAGGATGGCCAGCTTGGGTCTCAGCCTCGTCGAGCCGAGCTGCAGCCGCCACAGCGGAAAGCGGATGGCCACGAAACGCTCTGCCGTGAAGCCCACCGTCAGCCACACGGAGCAGCAGCTGAAGGCCGAGGATAGGAAGACCAGGATCTGGCAGCCACCCCGCCGGTACACCTGGGCAACGGGGAAATGTTGGCCTGCTTAAGAAGTCTCATCGATGCCTATCTGTAATGCTTGCACGGAAAGAGGGTGATAGAAGAGTGAAGATGAGAGCTCGTAGGCTCGCCAGGGTTCCGAGCTCTGATTGGGAGCATCGTGAGATTGACACGAAGGCTAGCTGCCTTTGTCTCTAACCACTGTCTCCGTTCAGTCAGAGCGAATAAGAGCGTCGCCTGAGCATCGTGTGGCGTCTCGCGTTCAAACGCAGGACGCTGGCGTTCGTCGCTCAAACCAGTTGGAAGAGTGATGAGAAATAAAGGCAGTTTCACGTCTGTTCCTATCCTTGCAAACATGAGCTCGCTGCTCTGACGTCCCCGCGCGCTTTCTCCTCTCCTTCGGCCTCTCTTCGTATCTACCAGCAAGAACTGAAAGAAATGTGAGAGCGCAATCAATCTGGTAAATCCGTCAAGAGACGCGGAAGGAGGAAGACACGCACCGTCTTTGACCAATACCACCTAAAAGACTAGGCCTGCAATCGACGCCCAAGCGGCAAACGTGAGTTCGAGAAGAGTTGCCGCAAAACGGCAGAGTCTTCCGTCTCCGCGACGCCGCACTCTAGCGTCGTGCTCGATGTGAGTCGCATGCAAAGCTCCCTTACGGCGGTGCTGACGCGAGCTAGACAATAGTGCGTGGATCCATTCGTGATGACGTCTAAGGAGGAAAGGAGCAGCCCTTGTCTTCTAGGTGGCATTGCTCCGACACAGTTAAGACGTCAATCATCGCCGCAAGAAGTTGATTGGTGTACAGTACCGTTAGCCATCGCCTAAAAAGCGAGTACCGAGTTTAGTTCTTTAAAACTTTCAAATACAGGGAGACAAAATATGCACATCGTCCCACGTTGAACGTGGTTAGCACCTACTTTTAAGCGTTCCCCCATAATGTCAAAATCCCTCAGCGAGCTCCTTTTCTAAAAAAAAGAGGCCGCAGCTCCACGTGGTGAATGAGGTTGATTGGGGCGAAGCTTTGGTGGTGCTGATGATACTGATTTTATTGTTCATAGGTAGTGCTGATGGTGCAGATTTTTTTTTCTCATAGTTAGTGCTGAGTTCCGGTTTGAGTTTCGACTTCATTATTACTGCTTTATGGTCGGTGAAATGCAGAGCCAGTGGTTCTTCTAGCGGATCAAGCTTGGATCCGCTAGAAACCGTGGGAACGCATCTCCACCGCTTAAGTCAATGGTCCATGTCAGAAAGAGAATGTGTGGTATGGATTGTGGTTATATACGCAGTTGAGCAGTTTACCGCAGCGCTCTCTCGTCTATAAACTTTGAGCCAATGCATGCAACGTTTAGCGCGATTATATACGTATTTGACCGCAGCGACCTCTCCTGTATAGACGTTGAGCGGCTACATGCAACGTTGGAGTGTAATGGGATTCTGTTTCCTGCTGCCTCTAGCGACGGTCGCAGAATGACTAGCTCCTTCGGAGCGGCAATAACGGCCCTTGACGTCCGTGTACCACCTGCTTTCTTTCAATAAAGTAAAAAAAGAAGTTGGAGAGTAGCGTAGTGGTTAAGACGTCTGCCTCGTAAGCCAGCGGTCCTGAATTCGAACCCCCTTGCAAGCGTACGCTTTTTTTTTTCGTTTTTTTTTAAGTTGGCCGATTTTGGAGGCAGTGCATTCGATGTGAGCACGGACGCCGGAGGGATGGACAAGGCTAGATCCTAAAGAACTTTGCCCCTAAAATGCCATTTTAGTCGAAGGGTTACTCAGGGTGCTGTGTAGCATGAACTCCCTCATTTGGGAGAGATACACTTCAAGACCGGGAAAGGGGGGGGCACCCCCATCCCCCAGACATTAAAAGAAATTGGTTGGTGCATAAGTGCCCTATGCAGCATAAATTTTTTGTAGTACTACGTGTGGGTGGCACTAAAATCACTGAATCCTGGGTAAGTAGCGCCATTGCCTTCCCTGCGTGCTAGCCGGAAATAAACAGATACAGACGACCAAAAAACCTCGCAAGGTGATTGGCTAAAGAACAAACATTTATTGACACTGTAAACTGCAAGACATAAATCAAGCCGGAAAACAGGTATACAATAGGAGCGTGAACGCTATAAAGATCTGGGGACGGAAGTAGCGAACAAACATAAAAGAGCGAACCAAACATGGCCGCACCTTACATCTCGTCATCACAAACAAGAGGGTTCTCTCCTTACTAATGAAGACAATGTGAGCCAGGTTAGCGTTCGGCTGGCCAACGTCCGACCCCCCCCCCCCCCCCCGCGTTTCACACCTGTGCAGAGGTGCGATATGCAAGTGAATGCGACCAGCGACCAGCAAGACGTAGCGGCAAGACAGACCACCACCTGGGGAACTCTTTCTCGCGCCACCAAAAGAGCTCGGAGTCTAGGTGGCGCAGCAGGGTATTCCCCGCAATAAAGTGAGTTTATGAGCTCCGCCTTACGGAGCACAGTACCACAATGGTGCTTCCAGGGCGGCCATGTTGGATCCAAAGCCGCACCGCCAGACGTGACCGTCGCTTGTGCGCAAGTCCCGGGATGCGCGAGCTACGGGATCGTTCTCCATGTCGTCTTCTTCCCAGACTTTGAAAACGTGTTTTAAAACATCGCTCGCGTTATAGAACAGCGCGATATTATACTGTATCCAGTGGCTACACATAATGTTGAATGGTCAAGGAACCCTTCAGTTCGTTTTATATTAGCTATATTAGTGTAGGATGTATATTTCGCAAACGCAAAGCAAGAAACATGATCCGCCCGAAACTCGGCGCCTGCAAGGTCGCTTTACCGCACGAATATCGGATCCAGTTCTGTGAACGTGACCGCTTCTCAGCAAATACGGAGTTGCGGGCGAAAGGAAGGGCAGTTTGATACTTTAGACCCATGTTACGGATAAAAAAACAGGACGCGGGATGGCCAAAAAACATGATTTTCGTGTAACGCTCGTCAAATTATGAGGCGCTGGAGAAATGAATCCTTCTGCGTTAAGTCCTTATTTCGAACTCTTTTTGTTCGCCTTCCGCCCATTGAAAAGCATGCAGGAAGGGCCTTAGAACGTACCTGGTATCGCTGCGCCACAGCGTTCTTGCGCAAGATAAAGCTCATCTGCGCTTCTGGCCGTCACCATGGCAACGAACGCCGAATGACTGGAAGCACGCACGGTACCGCCGCGTGAAGCCAGCAAGAGCTGACGCCATTTTACGAACGCCGTCTGCTAGCCAAAGCCGAACGCGGTATGCCAGATCAACCGCCTCCGCCGGTGCTCGACCGGCGATCGAGCACTGGCGGAGGCGGCGAGGAACGCAGACGAACTTTATCTGTGAGGAACGCACCTGAACGCTGCGGCGCAGCGATACCAGGTGCGTTCTAAGGTCCTTCCCGCATGCTTTTCAATGGGCGGAAGGCGAACAAAGAGAGTTAAAAATTAGGACTTAACGCAAAAGGATGCATTTCTCCAGCGCCTCATAATTTGACGAGCGTTACACGAAAATCATGTTTTTTTGCCCATCCCGCGTCCTGTCTTTTTCTCCGTAACATTGGTCTAAAGTATCAAACTGCCGCACGGGCCACATTGCACGAGAACGTCGTTGCTGGCCAGCTGCCCCACATCGATTCTGCCAGAGTAGTAGTTGGCTAACTGCCAACAGGTGCAGGGCGAAGCCCTCGCGGGGCACCTCTGCCCGACACAGAATTCCAGACGCCCAAACTCCGGAAGCCATGGTGCACCAAGCGCCAAAATGGGCGCGCAAGCAGACAACCGGAGAAAACGTTGGTGTTTGTCTCCACCTGACCACAGTTGGGGCACTTTGGGTCGGGAATCATGCCCCAGCGGTGGAGTCGCTGTCTTGTTGGAGGAACACCCCAGCCCTGACGCCACTCAGAATCCTCCATAGTTCCGGGAAGGCCACGAAAAACCTGAGCTCTTCGACGACACGAGCTGGTGGAAGTTCGCGCATTTCGAGCTCTGATGACACCTGTCGCAACTCCTCATGGCAAGCCAGTACCGCTTGGTAAAAAGGTGGCGTTGCTTCTACGCTCAGGTAAAGGTTGCTCAACCGCGCGAGGAACAAGCACTCGGCGTGAGGGCCCTATACAGTAAAAAGCCAAGGACCGCCCTCGGTGGGCCGTGTTATCTAACACCCCTAGAACAGTGCAGATGGAAAGCAGGAGGCAGACAGTGTTGACGCAGGGCGTGTCCCTGGCGCCCAGTGACGTGGGAAGGCGGAGCACCGACCTTGTCACTAGCTGAGTGCCCCTGCTTCAGTAAAACCGGAAGAGACATGAGGTGACGCACCGTGTGAACCAGGGAAGAAGAAGCGCACTGTGAGCACCATAGAATAGTTTCCCTCAAAACACAGCTCTTACTATGTAAGTTCTCTCCCAGAGGGAGAGCATAAAGGTGCCCGCAACAGCAACCTGACTTTCATACGCGGAGGTCACAACCTCCCACGTGTGGGGTGCCACTCCACGAGAGTCGAAAAGTATGCCGAGAACTCGGAGCTTGTTCACGACCTGGATGTCCGCAGGTAGAGCGGGAGGGGAACCTCAAAACTCCAAAACCTAACACTTGGTTGTGTTTGACATCACTCCAAGGACAGCGCCGTGCTTCAAGAACAGCTGTCCAGCCGCCTTAAGACTGTCAGAGTTGCGGAAAAACAAACTGACATCACCTGCGTAGGCGCTCACCACAACTGTGTCCCGGCCGGGCAGCGAAAACCCACAAATCCAAGAATGCAAGACGTTGGAGAAGCGGATCGAGGCTAAGAATGTGAGTAAGGGAGGGGCAGGCCTTTCGCTCTCTCCTGTTAACTGGAAAAGGCAGAAGGAGATACACGTTGGCTTGCAAATGGCTAGTCAATCCGCTGTATATAGGAACTAAAGTAACAAAATGAAAGTCTCGGGGAATCGAAAGGCTCTCAGTACATTGAACAGATAACGACGCTCAACCCTATCAAACGCCTTCGCTTGATCAAGGAAGACAGAATCCGACAGATGGGTAAAATTCGCATAAGAAAAGAAATCTTGTTTGAGTGACAGGGGCAAAAAAATGTTCTTCCAAGACACCGAACTTCTTTGAACTGAGCTCACGAGGTGGGGCATGACCGTATAGACCCATTGCTGTCTTACCCAAGCATCAAGGAGAATGCAGGGATTGGTGTTCCACGCGCCGCACGTGCTGGCCTCAGCAGTAGTAACTTTTCCAAAGCAAAAACCTAAAACAAATGGCATCTTGCACGCGCGTTCGTCAATGCTTTCTTTTGGTTATTTACTTCGAATCTTTTACACGGGAAAGGCGTGCGCGTGTGGCGCGTGGAACACCAATCTCTGCATTCTCTTTGATGCTTGGGTAAGACAGCAAATGGTCTATTGGCGACGTGCGCGATCGAGAGCGTCGCTGTGATTGGCATTACAAAATCGGCCGAATGCTGACTATGACGTCAGCAAAGGATTTCTCTTCCAAGGAAATAAGGGAAATGGAAGAACTTCAATTTTTGGCGGTGTTCGCAGCGTTGGTTTCAGAGCGCAATAATTTCAAGCTTCCATTATGCTCATTATAAACACCATCGAACTTGTTGTTCACAAGGTAATGACGTCACGAGAGGGAAACGTAGGTGGGCGCCACCAAAACATCTCGCCGCTAATAGAGGCGCGAGACGAGTAGAGACGCTACCATCTTATAGTCTGTGTTTAACAAAGTGATAGCTAGATCGCCAAGCCGCAGGATCCAATGGAGAGCCACCCTCCTTTGGGAGAAAAATGACGCGACAGCGTCTGAAGGATGGCAGAACTTCGCCTGTCTCCACAAAGTCGTTCACAAGCTGGACTAGGGGGTTCGCCGGGACATCCCAAAAGGTGACGGAAAATTCGGCCAGACCTGACGTTCATATCCCGGAGGACGTCAAAGAGTTTCTGACGGGCAGTAGGACGGAAATGAGAGGAGCCCATGTCATTAAAGGGATACTGAACCAAAGAATTTAGTGTTCATAATAAGTGGCGCACGTTCTTTCCACGAGCCAGCAGCCGCCGGTGTGCGCGAGCACACGCAACGAAAATGACGTCAAAGGCCTCTATTCGCGCTTAAGAGGCATGGGCTTCGGACCAAAGGAAAATAAAGACAGGCTTTTCATCTCTACAAGTGAAAGCTACGTGTTTGTTAGACCAATTTATCGCTTACTATTTACACCAGACACCACTGTGTAGATGAAAAACTTGTCTTTATTCTCCTTCGGCCCGAAGCCCATACAGTTCACTGTCATCTTAACCGCGAATGGAGGTTTGTGACGTCATTTTTGTTGCGTGTGCTCGCGCACACCGGAGGCTGCTGGCTCGTGGAAAGAACGTGCGCCACTTATTATGAACATTAAATTCCTTGGTTCAGTATCCCTTTAAGGCAGGCCGGCAGATCTCCGCAGAAAAGGAGATCCCGTTCTGCGACATCCAAGCTGTTCATGGTGGGGTCCGAGCAGACAGAGGGACAAAAAATGAAAGACGTTTAAAATCCCCTATAACGCCGAATTAAAGCGCAGCTCTTGATAAAGAGGAGGGGAAGGTATATAGAGGAAGCTATGCCCCTCCTCCTTTCCTGCACGCCTCTCATTTAGGGGAACATTTTCCGCTAAATATAGCGGCAAAATTTCCCCGCTGAATATAGCGGAGAGTTTTTTCCGCTAAATTTAGGAAGGATTTTTGTCCGCTAAATTTAGCTAAGAAATTTTCCCGATAAATTTAGCGAATTTTCTCAGCTAAATTTAGCGGGGGAAATTTCCGTCAAATTTAGCGGAAAAATGTACCCATAATGCACCGCGCGGTTACGACGACGGGGAAGGCGATGCCGCTCAAGCCGGAAAAAAAGCGCCTAAGAGGTGCGCTCTAAAAAAAATTGCGGAACACCACGCCGATTTCACGGAAGTCCTCCGAAAGGCTACCGTCCGAGGGACATTCATTGGGGACGTAAGAAAGCCCGTCCCCACCGGCACGTGTGGAACGGAGGCACCTGAGCACCTCCGCGTTTTCCACCGGCTGGTCGAGCAAACGTTTCGCCACAGCACTTCGAGAGGAGGCGCCTAACAGACATCACGGAAAACCGCGAGATACTCAGACATTAATTAGGTGCGCACACCTCGACACTCCACAATATGAATGAGGTAGACAACCTCAGTGAGGGCATCCGTCGCACGGCGCCGAAGTGACTTTCCAGCCGCTTTCGCGAAAAACCGGCAGTCAGACTTTATCGCGTCCCACTGGTGGGGGATATAGGAACGACCTTCATCGGCGCCCGAATAGATTGTCGTAAGCTGGAGACGGACAGTTCATCACGCAGTAGCGAGATGGCTCGAGGCCATATGTCACCGGGGGGGGGGGGGGGGGGAAGGGAAGGGGGGATACAAGAGACACGACACATAGAGGAACACTGAAAACGGGCGGTGATCTTAAACATAGCCCGCAGCCGATGGAAAGGAAAAACTCCTCGCAGCCAAGGGGACGCGATGCAAGCTGTTGCTGGAGACAGACGCGGTCCAGCCTTCCCGACGACAAGCCCCACGTACTCAGTGCCGTTTGGTTCGACCCAGGCGTCGCGTAGGTCGTGAAGCTCGGGAAGCCGAACCAGCCCCTGGGCGTCAGGAGTGTCTCGCCCAAGAATAGGCCCGTGAACATCTCGCGAGGAGTCTGTTACACAGTTGAAGTCCCCGCAGAGGAATAAAAAACCGTTCGCGAGCACATACTGCAGAAGGGTTCTAAACAAAACCCAAGCCGGCGTGTGGGCGTGACGAACTGCACCATACACGCTTATCACCCCAAACGTTGCAGGACCGAAAAGAAACTATACACAAGGATGTGAACGTTCGGGCCGCACAGTGAAAAATCGCCTCGCAGAAACGAAGTGCGTAATGTTAAAACGCCTACACCAAGCGCGCAAGACGTTGCTAGAGAAAAATAACAACGAATCAAAAAACAAACCTACAACCCAAGCAAAAAAAAATTTTTTCTGCAAAAAGTGGAGATAGCAGTCATTAGACTGGGCACAAAGAAAGCGCCTCGCGCTGCTTGTTCGCATTCCGAAAACCCTGCATATTTAACGTCAAAATATGTAGGCCCTTAAAAAAGAAAGCAAAGCAAAACATAGCACACAGTCAGAATTTCATGTGATTCTGCATAGTCAAAATTGTCCTTGCCGAGTCGCTTATTTTTGGTGTAAGGGGCGGGAGCCGCGTCTGAGCCACCGCCAGCGGGCGATAAAACGTGATTGGCGTCCGAGCGGTCATCTGGCATGTCGGCATCTTCAGGAGACGCTGACTCTGCGGACGACTCATGTGGCGTCGTTGTCGTCGAAGCCTCTGGCGTAAACGGCGAATTTCCCTGGACTGGAGACACGTCGCCTTCCTCAATGATGAAAAGGCGGTCGGAATCGTCGCTCAGGTCGTCGACGTCAGTGCCGCGAGATCCAAAGGTGGCGGCCGCGTTTGACGAAGCGTCCGAGGTTTGACTGTGGGGGTCGCCGCCACGTTGAATAGAACGCGCGAGGCTCGGCTGCCGGGGAGGGCAGCCGCGTTCCATGGAATGTCCGAGGTTTGGCCTTCGGTGGAGGCGGCCGCGTTTGATAGAACGTGCGAGGCTTTCCTGCCAGCGATAGCGCCTGCGTTCGGTGGAACGCCCGAAGCTTGGCTATCGGGAACTACGGCGTAAGACGAAGCGTCCGAGTTCGAGACAACAGTCGGAATAGGCGGAGCCACCTCCGACTGTTGTCTCGGGTCCGAGTTGTCACCGGAATGGTCGGGGGTTGGAAAGGCGACGTTGGCGACAACTCGCTGCGGGGGCGTGGGCGAGTCTCCCTGGGCTGCTGCGCGGCGGTGGCGTAGGGCTTACGCTGGACGCAATCCGTGGTCACATGGCCGTGTCCCCACCACTGGCAAGGGGCGGTGCAACCTGCCGTCGCATGCCCCAAAACGCCGCGTCGGTCCACCGCGGGGTCTTGCACGTAGGTCCGATGTGGGCGTTGGATTTCGCCCTCCAGCCCGCACCGACTGCACAGGCGGAGCAGACCGCGGTACCCGACAGTCACCCGTGTCCCTGGATGTGGATAAACTTGGGGACAGGCATCGACACCTCCATCTGGACAACCCGGGTGCCGGTCCTGACTTCCGGGCGGTCTCGAAACGTAACATGGTTGATCCCCTTCACCTTGCCGTACTGTGGGTGGACTTGCACCAGTGCCTCATCCGACACGTACGCGGGGAGGCGGTACACTAACACAAACACAACGTGGGCTCCCACTGGCTCCAGGGGACTTCCACGTTACCGAGCGACAAGAACACTCGCACTACAAGACGTTGAGCGGCGGCCATGGTGATGACCGCCGACATGAACCTTACTCCACCCTGGTGTTGCAGGTACGACAGGCCATCTCCGCCGGCGACGGTTTGAATGCTATCCATGATGGCATCCATCGGAGTTTCCGCCGGAACGCTGGACGAGAAGCACTGCGCCTTCCTAGGCTTCGACATGGCGGAGGCTTTGAACCCCGGAGACCACGAATGAATCGAGGTCCCTGGGTGGGCGGAAAACGCGAGCAAGGCTTCACACAAACGAGCGACCGCAAACGGCTGCTATGGCAATCGCCATTTTGGCCCCTTCATATCTTCGAAGCTTCGAGATGGTCGTTCTAAACCAGTCGCACCAAGATCGGCATGGAGAATAATAATAACAATTTTTATAATAATAGTTATTTTTCGACTGAGGAAAGCATCATCACATTGAAGGTGTTCATCACCAATATAAACTTCTTCGGCACGGTGCATGAAATCAACTTATAAATCACGCCCATCTCCACGGACCTTTTACCACGATATTGTTAATCTTGCGTATTGCAAGACAAGAAAAATATTTTTCAATGCATCCAAGCACCGACACCGCATATGGTGGCGGTACGGAAATGTAAGGTTGTTTCGCCGGTGTGTGGATAGCGAAATCTCGGCATAAAATAAACCTCTCTATAAAGTTACCCATCACCAGCGAATTTAATTTGACTCACCAAGAACGAAAAGGGAAAGATGAAGGAGAAATAG
Organism: Ixodes ricinus; assembly: GCA_037355805.1. Taxonomy (NCBI): domain Eukaryota; kingdom Metazoa; phylum Arthropoda; class Arachnida; order Ixodida; family Ixodidae; genus Ixodes; species Ixodes ricinus. Next base: position 20,356 of record JAZHYW010028548.1, on the reverse strand, counting down.
CTCCTTTCATGAGCCAAAATGGCGACAATACGGGGAGCTTGGCGCTACTTTCCCAGGATACATTCTCTGGATCCTTGTGACTTTAGCTGGCAGAAGAAATGAGAGCGGGGTTATCACTTCACCGAGTCACGCAAGAGACTCGCGTTAACTGCTCGTGCCTCAGAGCACGCCAGCTTGGCCGCTGCCCTGAGTGACAAGCGAAGATTTTGGAATCACTGCTACCGGACCGGCGTCTATAGCGTTTTCAATCAGAGAGGAGCGTGTCGCGTTCAAGCGAGCAAACAAGCAAGTCAGCAGATAAGAAAGGACGCGCGTGCGCGCTGCGAGGTTCATGGCGGTGTTAGTTGTGTGATGTCACTTCCGTGACCAAGTTTTTGTGACATATACTTACCAGCTTTGCACCCTTTATTCAATGACTCTACACTACCACTATATAGTATAGTTTCGATGACAGTCCTTCACTACTGAGAGAAACACAGAAAAGAAAAAAAAACAGCAATGGCTCCTTCGCGTTAACAGTGTTGCAGAGTTCACGCGGTGCTTCTGTAGATGATTTTCAGGACATATAAAAATATTTACAAGGTCCTTCTCTGCAGGATATTAAGCGATGCCGCCTTCACACTGGAGATTGAACCGCATTCGCAAGGCTGTTGTGAACGTCGTTGCTTCGAATTTTAAAACAATTTCACGCGCTTTTCATGATGAAAACGAGCGCATAAGTTTCTCGGTCGCGATTCAAAAGTCAAGGTAAATTCAGCTAATAACAAGTTATTGGAGGGTTTCGACACGTAGAGGAGGAAAGAGGGAGGGGGGGGACGTTGCCTTGGCAGCATACCTGGCAGTGCCACCAAACGACAGCGCCTCGGTTGAGTCGCCTGTGAAGCGCGCTGCCCGCACCGGTATCTTCTAATGTGCCTGCAGCGTCTCGGCAGTGTGATCGTCTTTTCGTGTCCGAGTCTCTTCTTCTCGCTTCGGAGCAAAGGTTTCACACCTTGACATCCGGAAACACATCAATGTGCAGCGTAGCTCTCCGTGTGAACTCACGTCATCCGGGCTCTCAGGTGTTTCTCTGAGCACGGGTTCAGTGGTGTCCCCCGCAGTTGTAAGTGTAAACAAAGGCAACATAACGGCATGTTTTTTTTTTTGTTTTTCTTTTGCGTCGCAATGTGTTTTTACGAGCTTTTGTGCGTTTGACAGTCCAGAACCTACTTCGAGACGACGTTCACCGGTGTCTGTATAACTGACAAAATTTACACGAGAGGTAGTTTCCGTCCCTCTTCTTAACTAATTGCTCATCCTTTGCTGGTGGTTCGTGTAGACGCACTGGAAATGAGATGACAGCGGCGGTTTTCGCCTGTGCATGGATGGAATTTGTGTCCTCGACACACTCTTTTCAAATCTCCCGCTGTCTACTAGCTGCTGCGCCAGTTAAGCGAGTCCGCCATTGCTTGGGCACATGTACCCCCAGCATGCATCAAGGCATTCTGGAGAACGAGCGCAGGCACGCTCCGGCCCGCGCAAGCAATTTTCCGTGCCCTCCCAAGCCCTGGCCGGAACCATACGACCCCCGAGAAGCTCGCGCTCTAATAGACCGATCTCACCAAGCGTTGCACGCATGCGTGACGCCGCCATAACTGTAGTTCGTAGGAGGCAGACGCCAGTTCACGAGACAGCTCATGCCGCCTCGTGCTGTGCTCGCGCAGAGCTCCAGCGGGATTGTCGCGCGTGCAGAAAGACTACAGCTCCCACGATGCATGGCGGCAGCGGTGGCGTAGTCAAACTAGCTGGTGAGATCGGTCTACTACAAGGGAAGAAGAGAACATCTCCGACTGCTTCGACGCCAGCGGTCTTCAAGTGTCTTCAACAGAGAAGACGCCGGCCTCATTCACCGAGCAAAGACTAACTCCCTACCCTACGATCAATACAATCACTACATGCAGGGCCGCTACGGATAGCCTTCGTGTCAGGTATGCGGAAAATGCCCATCGAACGAGCACACCTACTGGCTCTGCCAAAGAGCCACAAGCTCCCCACTCACCCCCTCCTCTGAAGTTCCCTGCCCACCTCCCCTACTCCTGGGTAAACTTGGCCGCTCCTGCTCCTGACCTACAAAACGAGCTCTGGTTTCTCCTACTTCTTCATGTGCGGGAGATCTGACACCTTCCGTCATGAACAACCCTGACCTAGGTTATAGAGGACAATTCCTCCTCCATTGCAGAAGATTAAGACGGCTGGGGCTTGAGCTTTTAAATCAAGTTTTCCTCCTCCTCCCAGTATGTATTGTACACAGGTGTGGCGTCAGCGTTCGGCGTGAACTCGGCTCAGCTAGTATTGGAAACGAGCGCTGTGTCGGCGTTCGGAAAGAATTCGGGTCCCCTCGCACGCTTCGTGTCCGAGCATTAACGACCGTTAATGTTGCTCGGTGGGCGCTTGGAAAAAGTATGTTTTCAGGCCTCGCGTAAAAATAGTTAGTACCAGCTGTGGCGCCGAACGTTTTGCACAGCACTATTAGCCCCGAGAAGTTTGCGTGTCGCCCCTTACGGCGAACCGGGATGACGTCACGGCGAGGACAGAATTTTCTCCTGACTCGCCCCGTTCGCCCTGTGGATGCTGTGACGGCGTTAATTGTCGGCGCGCTCGTTTCTATTCAATTATGTTTCTACGCGTTTTTCGCAGGAAGTGTAAATTTTCATATGTGGCTTTATTGAGGTATAGCCTATAGCTGGAGGTGAAACGTGAACCAGCAGTTCAGGCATGACTGACAGGGCAGGCAACGCATGAATTGCAGCTGGTATATGAAATTGGAAAAATATGGCCACAATTGCAGGAGCATCACTATAGATTTATATCTCACACAATCAATGCTGCTTATGATCTGAATGAATTGGCAGGTTATGTATACTTTTTTGCTTTTTTTTCTTCTTTTTCTGTAGCTCTGTTTTTAAACAAAAACGCCGAAGAAAAAAGCTGCATGCTGCTAGAGCAACATGTTAAATATAGGCGTGTCCATGGAGAGAGACTCACAAGTGAGTCAGCCCAGGTATAGGGGCAAAGTAAAGAAAGAAGGAACATTTATTTATACATGTTGCTCGCATTTGACTTTGACTGTATTCGGATAGTATTTCAATGGACTCCACTGGGAGTATCTTTGGTTTATATCATCCCTCAAGTAAGGCACTGCAAACGTAAGCGAAGGTGTCCAGCCTGTTACTAGTCCCGTAGGCTCTAAAATTGAGGTTTTAGCTATATCAAATTGTCCTGAAGCTAAAATATCAGTAGTGTTAATCACGCAAACTGTCATCCTTCACAGGTTCCACGTTTTCTGCTACTGGTACAGAATCTTACACTAGACAGTCGTTCGAATGGTTGCTGTTCCTCCTGTTTTGCTCTGTTGTCAGAGAGTCCAGCTGTAGGCAGTTTGGGGGCTGAGGAAGCTTCTGGAGACCTGCAGCAGTGAATTTTTTATTGGAAATGACAATTCTAAATAAGCAGTGTATTTTTCGAATACACAAGGCTGCAATAAAAAGAAATGTTAGGAAAAATTATAAACATTCAAAATTACGGTAGTAGCTGGGCATATTTTGGCAGTTCAATACATCTCATACAGGCGATCAGGCAATTCGGCCGTATTTCCGGCTTCCATACAAACTAATTTCCAGTATTTGTGCATTTTCTAAAAAAATGAAATATGCCTGCATACGTGTACGAACAATATCATTAATTCACGAAGACGCTGCATTTATGTAAAACAACCCTGTTCCACGAACACTTCAAAGGCCTTCAAACCCAGGGCCTTTAAAGGATCTGCGAACCAGCGCATGCAGAGTAGTACGCGCGTTGTCGGGGTGGCGAGCTAATTTGCCAGCCGCCCGAAGGCCTTTGGTATAAATCCCAGGTGAAAATATGAAGTGGTATTTCAAGTGGTACCGCTTGCTTTCAAGTGGTACCACTTGCAAGCCAAGTGCCACCACTTGCAAGTGACGTGTTACCATTTCCAAGTCAAGTGGTACAACTTGGGTTGCAAATGGCAGCAGTTTGCAAAATCACATGTATCACTAATACGATAAGTGAAAGCTGTTTCTCCAAGTTCAATCTACAAAAGGTTTAGGTGTCTTAAATATGTTGCTTTTAATTACAAAAAGCCAAGATCAGAGACAATGAATGCAGACAGTGAATTTCCCTGGAGGAAGTACGTCCCTTCTGCAGCAGGGACGTGCTTGCTCCACCGGCAAGAGGCCGGACGACCCCGACTCTCCGAGTCTCCTCATCGACATTGCCGATCGCTCCCAGACACGCCTCGTCGACTTTACCAGCATCTTGGATGACCAGCACGCGGCGGCCCCGAGACGCAGAGTGTCCCAAGCGGATGTACTTGCCCAAGAGGGTGAACGCCCGCAACGACCTCCCAGTCGGACAATAAAAGTCCATATCGGAATTTTAGTCTAGCGGTGCTTTTTCTTCTCTCCACCCCAGGAGGGACCCAAAGAACGGTTGAAAAGCTACTTCCCTGAAGCGGTCATCACCTTTCCAATTGAATAGCGTTGCTTCCCCCTTTAAAAAAGAAAAGACACATGGCTTCTCTTTTAGGTGGCAATGGCTCAGCTGCCACGAACTCAACTAAAGGTGCCATGTGCCGGGACTATTTAGAGAAATCGCGTCACTACAATCCACTCAGCAAAAGCACGGCATTTTTTGACGTCTTGTATAGATCATTTCCGTATACTGTCGTCACCCGCCACCCAATAGGCGTATCTGGTATGGGCGACGAAAAAATAATAAAACGTTTCAGCCTGTGAACGGTAAAAAATAGAGGGGAGGCAAAACGAGAATGGGTGACGGTTACGCTTATATCCTAAATGTATTCTATTCGCGTGGCGACGGTAAAACAATGTTTTAGCCCATATTGGGAGTGACGACAATTCAAGATGGCGGCGCCCGTGTAAAAAGAGTCAGTAAAAAAGGGATCTGTCAGCGCCGTCCTTTTTTAAAAACAACATATCAGATTTTACGGAATTCTTGTTTTACGCCCAAAGCGCCTCGATGCATTGGACATTACGCGGAGCGCCAGTCAACAAACACTGCTCCTCGCATATTTTATTTTCAGAACGGCTCTTTTATAGCCTTTTTTCCCAAATATTCCGAAGCAACAGCATTAATGGATCAGGAAATCGAAATGTGCCGTTTGTACGTCCGCGAGCGGCGTTTCTCTTTTCTTGTATGCAGATTTATTTATCGCTGAATGCACTTGCACATTTTTCACCAAGACACTCGAAACAGGTTTAAAATATGTGAGCAGCAAACGAGACTTTGTGAGACTGAAATATTTGGGGAGACACTCTCCGTCTGAAGAGTCTCTTCCTTCAAACATCTCTGTCTGTACACTCCGTTTCAGACCAAGTCTGAACGCAGACTACACAACTATTCAATGGCGCCAATCCGGCGCCATTGAATAGTTAGTTTAGCACGCAATAGGGCGTTAGCTATTACGGGCTAAGCAAATCACTCACAGGGAAAAGCGAAGAATCACAGCGCATTCACAGCGCGTGATTAGGTTTCTCGGTGATTGCAGACGGTCAAAGAAAATGAGCGCCGTGATGATGCACTTTTGCTGGTGACTAATAAACTTTTGTTTTCGCATAAAGACGACACCAAGTGGCTAAAACTCCAACTACGGTTGGTGGATGGAATGGGAGTTACGATGCATTTCCTGCCTTCTCTGCCGCTAACCCGAGTCGCAGAAGAGGGGTAATGCAACCATTCTTCCGGACGCCAACCAAAGTTAGAGCTCTTCTGCCGCTGCGAGATGAAGGCCTCCGCATGTGCGGAATCCTCCGTGAAAAGAGAAGGTGCAATGGCTCCATTGTATGGCAGCGTAGGCTGCATTCCTGCTTATTAATCTGAAAGGAAGTATAATGAACTCCCGGCTTCTATTCAAATGGAACGCTCGAAGTTAGATTACCATTAATTTTAACAAGCTTGGCAGTTCCTTCGTTCGTATTTTAGTGCCTCTCACACAGGCAGTGCGCTGATTTTGTCTTGTGGCACCTGCTTTTTCGCGGTGCTCCGCAAATTGGACTAAAATATTCTGCCTCGTCGTGGAACTTCCTTCGATTTGTTAAAGCACCCCTGAAAAAAAAAATATGTTATTTTTAAACAGTCTGATTGGGACATGGATGTTAAAAATTTTTTTTACGCGAATTTTTTCATTGCGATATTGACGGCGCCAGACGCGATTTAGTCGATAGTCACCTCCTTTCCACTTGTTTTTGCTTTCGGCATTTCGGGCGCATGGCGGAGAGGCGGAATGCCTTGGCCATCACGTTGAGGTGGAAAGAGTGTATGACCATTACGTGACGTCATGTACCTTGCGCGCAGAACTTAAAATAAATCTCACGCCCTAGGTATTGCTCTATTTTTTTTTTCGCGTAAAATTAATTTTTGTGAAACAAGTGTCCCAATCAAACTTAAAACAAAAACATTTTTTTTCTTTTAGGTTTTTTTTTTTAATCTACAACATAACGTGTTTTTTTTTGTGTCAGCTGAGAGTGCCCGTTTCTGGCAAAATCCTGGGTTGTTCGTACGCAAAAACGCACGTGATATGGGGAGGGAGTCATAGCGCACCTGTAAGCTGGCAGCGACGCCGATGAAAGGAGAGTGATGGCGCCGCCAGTAAATGCCGCGGTCACGCTGGTAGTACGTCATACATAAGGCTCTTTGCAGACATATTCTGACGCGCTTTTCATCAACGTATGACCGTCCTGTCATATAGGTAATTACAAGAACTGCCTTCCCAGAGGCTTGAAGAAGCTTCGAACATGCTTGATGAGTGTCCGCGGATATTTCTGTCATTTGTGAGGCTGAGTATTGCGTGTTTTAGCAAACTCAAGCACCGTGCCTTTGCGTAATCGTTGCGCGTTCCTCGTTGAGCGCGCGAGGAGGCCAAACTTCGGTCTTGGATTGGCGCATGGTGACGATGCGCGTGCTAAATGTAGAGCACACAACGCTAACGCAAGCACACCACGCTTGCGTTTGCTTCTTTACGCTATATACTAAAGCTCTCCATTAGGGAGTTTTCGTAGCCCGTTTTCCCGCCTCCGCTACCCTCTCTGGAACGAGGACGCCACTACTGCGTATGCGCGGCGCAAACCTTGCCTGCAGAGTCCCGAATCTCGTAGCGGGTAGCGCAGAACGTTGCGAGACAGCGTAAATGATCTACGAAAACTCCCTGCTATCTCTGCCGCAAGCCGTGTCTTTTGTACCCTGTCATCAGTGGAACCAAGCGCTCTCTCTTCTCGCGTCCTCTCCTCCATGCCGGAGCTGGGAATATGAAAGCTTCTCCGACATCCTCCCGACTACACGTCACCCGCTCAGCTCCCCCCCCCCCCCCCCAAGCACTGCTCGCAGTACTCCGTTCGAGGAGAGAGAGTGGCGAACTAGGCAAGCGCACTGCGCTGAGAGAAGTATAGACGGAGGGCCGCAGCGGCTCTCCGCAGCGACACGAGCAAAGGACAGAGGGCTCCGACTACAACGCACGACAGGCAGAGCGTACACTCGGTTCACCTTGAAGCTGAGATCGCAGCCAATGGCTCAAGCACGAGAGCGCGAGGTCGCTGATTTGAAGCGTTACTCCGCGCAACGATAGATCATGTTAGAAATGTATGTCTCAAGACAAGGAGCGCGGACTGGCTTGCCATGTGACTTTGGCTGCAGTCTCAGCTTAAAGGTATGTTTATCCAAACATCTCAGTGTCCTCAATAAGTGGCGCGCGATCTTTCCAAGAGCCAGCAGCCACCGGTGTAGGCGAGCATACACAACGAAATTAACGTCATGGCAGTGAAATGTGTGGGCTCCGGGAAAGCAAAGACCAAGAACAGTCTTTTCATCTCCAAAGTGTGGTCTGGTATAAAAGGTAGGCGATCAATTGGTCTAATAAGCAGGTAGCCTTCACTAGTGGAGATGAAAAGTCCGTCTTTATTCTCTTTTTCGCCGGAATCCATACATTTCACTGTCATCTTCAAAAACCTCTGACACGCCAAAATTGTTTTTTTCATGCTAGGCGTTAAAATGGTGTACCAGAACATCACCAAACAATTGTTTCACTGTAGAGTTGCGTAGTTTTTTTATAAAAAAGAAATACGAAGCCCAATTCGAAGTGCCCGCCAGTGCCCTGTGACGTAGCAATGTACCGCAAGATGTCGGGGCGGTCAGAAGGGGAGGCATCGCCGGAAGTCACGTGAGTTGTATCACTCCTCGTGCTTACCGCGACAGCGTGTAATATTTTTTTTAATATTTTTGTCATTCTCCGCACTTCCGCGAGCAATCCAAAAAGACAAGGTTTCTATTTGCTTTTCATCGCCTAATGCTGCTGTAAAGGTAGAAGAAGAGGAGTCAGTGATCCTAGTAAACAAGCTCTGCTGATGTTTTAGACAAAACACGTACATTATGCACGACGTTTAGTTGCACTTGGTACACTGATCAGTTCGTATTCTCTAGACGGCAGACATCTTCAGCCTGGAGAGTAGCCGATGATTCGACGACCTCGGTGTCTGAACCTTCAGCAGTGCGATCGGGCGTGTCGTATGCTAGGAATTCTAATTTCTGCGAGCGTTCTAAATTTATTTTTTTAAAAACTCGATGGCTTGTTTTTTGCCCAGTATGGCTCTGTACCATCGGACTGATGGAATGCACTCGTACTCTAGCTTGTACTCGCAACGCTTTCATCATTGACCTCCATCACGTCGATCCACTGACTGTTCGTCCTCAACTTTTACAGTACGCAAACTAACCAACGGTGCAGCGATAAAAAGCTCGTGGAACTGAAACTTTATATTTTACGACCGCTCGTAAAAAAGACCAGAATAAAAAAAGAAAAAGAAGTCTTAAGCACCGTCGTGGAGAGCACGAGAAGTGAAACTCACGAGACTTCCGACGAACCCACTTTTAGTGACGCAGGTCGATGCCTTCCTTCTGACAACCCCGACACCTTGCGGTACATTATTACGTCACAAGGCACTGGCGGGCACTTTGACTTTTTTTGGCGCGTCAGAGGCCCTTTAAGCGTGAATGCCACTGAATGGAGGACTATGACGTAGATTTCGTTGCGCGTTCTCGCGCACACCGGCGGCAGCTGGCTCGTGCAAAGATTGTGCAGGAATTTTGAAAGACTCTCCAGCGTCCTCCCGTTCTTAGGAACACTAAAATGCTTGGTTCAGTAGTCCTTTAAGGGCAAACAGAGTATAGGGAGTATTCACTGGCGGCCATAGCTGTGTGCGCGACTGCCAAGCGCGTGCTGACGGCGAGCTTCCGCAGTTCTTTTGCAACGTGCATTCCACACCATCAAGATTGCCGGTCTTAGTAGGCTATTAACGTGAGCTCGTTCAGAGCATGCGCGCGTGATATGCACGCTTTCCGAAGCGACGAACATGCGCGTGCTGGGCTGGGGATATCGCACGCTGGGCTGAGCACTTGTAAATATTGGAATTATGTATAGATATTTTTAGTTTACTGTCGTTCTCAGTCACGTGGGTTCCGTTTCTATAGTCCGTTGCAACCCGAGAACGAAGGGCGTGGGTAAGACGGGCCGGGGAGGAGGAAGCAGACGGAACGCTGGAGAAGAGAGGGGAAACCTCCTTCTCTCTTTAGCGTTCTGTCTGCATCCTCCTCCCCGGCCCGTTTTACCCTCGCCCTTCGTTCTTGAGTTGCAACGGACTATAGTATGGAGGACGAAAAAAGACTAAATCATTTCAACCTGGAATGTGCGAGAAATTATAGGTGAGTCAAAACAAGAATGTGTGACAATCGCGCATTTTTCGTAAACTCCTTCCAGCAGCGTGGAGAGATCAAAACGATGTTTTACCGCATACCAGAAGTGACGACTATCTAGATGGCTGCGCCTTTGTGGAAAAGGTGTATTGGCGACGCGCGCGACCGAAAGCGCCGCTGTGGTCGGCCTTCCACGATTGGCCGAACGCTGACTATGACGTCAGAAAAGGATTTATCATCGAGGGAAATAAGAGGAATGAAAGTACTTTAATTTGGACGGTGTTGGCAGTGTTCCTTCGAGAGCGCAATGATTTCAAGCTTTCACCATGCTATTTACAAACACCATCGAACTTGTTGTTCGCAAGGTAATGACGTCACAAGGGAGAACCATAGGAGGGCGCCACCAAAACATCTCGCCGCTAATAGCAAGCGCTTTTCAGAAATCTCTGAAACCGCACCACCAACAACCATCCCACAAAAAGCAAAGCTCCACAAGAGAATACCTTAAAGGACATTTTTCAAAAGCTCTACTGCTGCAATCAATTTGCAGAACATTTTGCGCATTCTTTTGCTGCAATTTTGTTTTTTGAGGGGGAGAGGGGGGAGTTACGTTCATTTGTAGGGCGGTGTCACATAAAAAACTTGAAGCACGAAATCCTGCTAGAATTCCTCTTTGTTTGCTTGTGTCCTATGCTCTTTTGTTCGTGGGGACAGCGTTTTCCTGCTCGCTGAAGTTCTTTTGCGTTGTGATCGATTCCGCAGGCCTGTGTTGTCGGCGATATCTAGGAATTTGGCAAGCAACGTGTTTTCATTACTGTTTGTTTCGAGTCAAAAGAAGCCGCCACTCAATAAGTCCGCTTTTCGGCGGTCCAAACGGCATCCTGAATGCCGTCGGTGAGGTCCAGAAGAGGAACAGAACGGAGAAACTGATGGAGTACCCAGTATCTCGTACGTCATACACGGTACAATGTGAATCTCAACATCGAATATATCGCGAATACCAACGCGGGTAGCGAACATATTGTACCTGCTCCAAATACTTAACTGCTTCGGCCGCAAAAAAAAATGAAAAAAATAAATAAATAAAACAAGGTTAGAACAAGGTCTTCAACAATTAAACATAAGCCAACACAATACCATTCCCCAAGTACGTGGGGGTCACAGCATCTGCTTAACGGATTACGACGATCCTAGGTATGAAGGGAACAGGCTATGTAATGGCCTTTATTTCTGTTCGTTTTATATTTTCTGTCTTAAGTGTTCACCATCAAATAAAAGGATGTATTGCGCCGTTTTCAACAGAAGCGCCCAGGTCTACCGTGCAATTTGGGATGGGGAATGACACGCGTAAATCACATGGATTTCTTTAGAGCCCCATAAAAGGTAAAGACGATCGCGAAAGAAAAAACGTGTAAAACCTTTGGTCGAGTTTTTTTAAGACCGATGTCTCCTGAGCAGTAATACGTTTCAAAAGCTTTGCTCCCCCGAACACAGGACGAAAGTAATTTTTGCTAGTATAAATTCTGCTGGTGCTGCTTTTATCCTGTGATAAATCACAAGGGCCTGCTGGCTGTCGCTGCGCTGCTTTTAAGATTCAAGGTGTTGTGGATTCCGCATGAAGTAAGACGAAAGGCGGCCATCAAGGCAGTGAAAAGCGTGCATTCAGACTGTTCACAGCAGTCGGCTTTGATCATCGGTGCCCCGCTTCTTAGCCAACAGCGAAAGCAGCAGACGAGGAAGATTTTTTTGGAGAAGGCTTTAGAATTGGACGCACCTCAGTGTCATGCGGTGATGATGAGCTTTTGCGGTTCCTTTTCGTGCTGCACAACTTTGTATTGACGGAACATAAAAATATCTTTACTCTTGTGGACGGGCTGTTCCTCAAAGTAAACACGTCAGTACCGTCGAGCGCATTCGTTGAGCGCCTATTTAGCCTAGGCGTAAACGTGTTTACCAAGAAACCACGTGAAATGTCACATGCCACCATCAAATTGTATAGGTTAGTGGAGTGTAACAGTGTAGTATGACTCTACTTAAGGGACATCATGCCGATAGCAAAAATGTGTACTTGTGGATGTTGGTAAAAGATTATTTCGAACTCAGCTGGTCTTTTGTATGTAGATGCGCGAGGCCTGCTTTCCTGTCAAGATCAAAACATACATGCCGTGAATGAACTTGATATATATGTTTGCGTTTTTCCTTGTGTGTTCAGGTGGAACCGTAAAAATTGAAAGAATGGTTTTTGCATAAAGATGACTTATCTTGAAATATAACGCTTATGCATAACTCCAAAATCAAAACAGTAAAATGTCTTCATGAATACAAATGCAGTCCATTCATTGGAATTTCATATATAAAAAATCTGTGTGAAATATATTGTTCTCTTTTTTGTAATTTCATAATCGTGGAAGAAACGAAAGGTTTAGGAAATTGTTTTGGAATTCAGGTTTTTCGTTCATATTTAGAAAGAAAAATGTATGATTAAAAAATGAAAGCCGTTCACAATTTCCTGTAACACCGGATTAGAGTGCAGCTCTTGAGGAGGAGGATGGAAGGGTACTGAGGGATAGGTGACTCCCTGAGGTCACGTGACCTCAGAGAGGTTACGTGAGGGTAACTCTCATAACCCTCGTTACCCTCGTGAGGGTAACCCTCGTGACTCGTGGGAGTAACCCTCGTGACCCTCGTGAGGGTAACGCTCGTGACCCTCATGAGGGTAACCCTCGTGAGGCTAACACACGTGATCCTCGTGAGGGTAATTCCCGTAACCCTCGTGAGAGTAACCCTCGTAACCCCTGTAACCCTGACGAGGGTAACCCTCGTTACGTCCTTATGGAAACTACCCATAATGCAACGCGCAGTTACGTCGTTGCATGTAACGCATGGTTGTTGCAGGCAACGCGGGAGTTGCACGCAACTTATGAATGACATGCAAGTCGCGGGTTGCATGCAACGCGCGTACAACGCGCGGTTACGCCGCATGCATGCAACGCGTTGCATGTAAGTTTTGGATGCAACGCACGGCCTCGGGGGGGGGGACGGGGGGGGTTCGTTACCTTGGGTGGGAGGTATCACGTGGTCAGTCTCGGGAGGGGGTCACGTGACCTCACAGTTATCGCCGATGGCGACGGCGACTCCGACGCCGCTCAAGCCAGAGACGGGCGCCTAAGTGTTGTGCTCTAAAATTAAGAGTATCACTAAGTGCAAGTGAGTTGACATGCTTTAGAGCGCAGCTCTTGGGCGCCTATTTCCGGACTGAGTGGCGTCGACGTCGCCGTCGGCGTAACCTCGCGGTGCATTATGGGAAATGTACCATAATGCACCGCGCGAGCTGCCCCGAGGTCACGTGACTCCCCAGGTCATGTGACCCCCAGGTCACGTGACCCCCTTCCGAGGTCACGTAACGCCCTCCCCCCGGTGACGAGACCCGCCCGAGGTCACGTGATCCCCAGGTCTTGTGACCCCGCTTCCGAGGTCACGTGACTCCCGAGGTCATGTGACCCCCGAGGTCACTTGACCCCTACCCCCGGAGGAAATTGAAGAATGATGGGAGAAGGAGGACGAGGAGGAGGAGGAGGAGGGGTATAACTTCCCCTCAGTACCCTTCCATCCTCCTCCTCAAGAGCTGCGCTCTGATTCGGCGTTACAGGAAGTTGTAAACGGCTTTCACTTTTTCGCAAGCAAGTCAATCAAATGTGCAAGAGAGTTTTCTAGCATGATATAACATACTACTGGGTATTTTTATTATTCTTAAAGCCCTGTTGCTTGCATAACTATCTCTGTGAGTGGAACATCTGTCTGTATCCTAGACCTGTCCGAGGTTTGGTCATCTTTGAATGATGGAAATATTATCTCAACATCATATCTTTTACAATACACCACAATGCCACTGATATCTGCTGTTCTTGTCAGATCAAAGTTGCCCACCCTTTGGTTTGCGCTATAGGAAATGAAAAGAAAATAAGGGCAACGGACAATTCGTAATGGATGTTAAAGCAACATTTTGGGGCTCGGCCTGTCACTGCCGTTTAATAAAGTCAACAGAACCTAGCGTCGTTTTCAATGTCTGGAGCTGGCGTACCTGTTTCTACAAACTTTATGTTTCATAGAAAATACTTTCGGAGCAGAGTAATCGGCATTGACTCGATTAAAAAAATGTTTTCGGTATTAATATTTTGAAATATTAGGTTTTACCCGAACATGAAGGACCCTATAATAATTAAAATATATTGTGCGTTACTTTTTATGAGAGCGTTCCTTTTATTTTTCGATTAACTAACCCGGTAATGCGCGTTCCTTATATTGATAAGATGGATGCTTGGGCGAGTTGGTGAACTATATTTGACGGTGACAGCGCAGGGAAACCACACTGGTTTTCCCTGCGCTGTCACCGTCACACATATGGCATGCAGAGACTCAGAGTAAAGTATTTCGTTACACTTGTTTGGTAATTCCTACAACACTGATATCACTTGCACGAAATATTCCAATCGACAAACTGCTGCTGTCAGCCTGCCATCTGTTTCGCTGCTAGGTGGGTGAGCTTTAAGAACTCTTTTCTTTTTTGCATCACTTACGTTTGTTTGGCCAAGTTGAAAAGTGTCAGTAGAGAGGGTAGATTACATGTTTTATTTAACTCCGAGGGTATTAGCAAAACCCTTATTAATGACGAATTTTTTCAAACATCCAAAGACCAGTCTCACCAGCCAGCTTTGCTACCACATCTTTGCCGCGTTTCACCTAGGGAACTTAACTTTCTTCAGGTACGACAACCGCGCTGCGGCTCTGCACGTGCAAATCGCAAGACGACCCGAGCCGAATGAAACACTGCCGTCTACTTCCTGTGAAATAAATCATTTCGGCGTCACGCATGTGCAGTAGATTTCGCGAGATCCGTCCGTTGCCAAATGTTCAGGTCTCCACGCAAGCTTCTGAAAACGAACTCATCGTGTTGGGTCGATGCTGCAACGGATCTCCGCCCTTGCGTATACACTGTTTTGCAGTCTGCTGCAGGTTCAGAAAAGCGGAAAATCATTTCACCTCCAATATCGCCAGCCATCGTGTCGCCAGCGTTCATAGTGAAAGGCATTGCACTCTCTAAGAGAACAAGTGAATAAATGGAGGAAAAATCGATTTTTTTCCCGGTCGCCAACGGAAGGGGAGGAATTAAGTTGCTTCCATTCTTCCATTTCACCCATTCACATGCAGCGCCGTTTGATGGCGCTTGAAAAACGGAAGAAAACTTCCTCATCTCGCGGCGGAAGCGGCGGTCGAAACCGTG
The DNA here is from genome assembly GCA_037355805.1 of Ixodes ricinus. Taxonomy (NCBI): domain Eukaryota; kingdom Metazoa; phylum Arthropoda; class Arachnida; order Ixodida; family Ixodidae; genus Ixodes; species Ixodes ricinus. The sequence continues at coordinate 5,313 of JAZHYW010028548.1, read as the reverse complement.
ACAGCAGGAATGGCAGCTTGAGTGCTTGGTTGCTTTTTAGATACTTTGGGTGATAATTGTGAGGATCTTGACTTCGCATTGTGCTGTGCCACTTTTTAGGGGACGAGGGAAGCACAGACCGATCGGGCGGCGATTAATATAGAGCGACCCCACAAAATAGAGTATTAATATTAGACCACATTAACAGAGAGGTTAAGGGAACTTTCTTGCAACTCCCAACACTACACTCTAAGAAAACAAATTTCATATTTGCTCCCTCTGACCGCGCCGTTCCTCCCTTTCCGCGACTTCACATAGCGCGCCTTTATCGGAAGTTTGAAAAAGTAGTGTTGTATTGATGTCAAAGCAGCCAAAATGACAGTGCTCTTATTGCATCGGTGAAGAACCTTTATCTTTATTTTCTCCTCTTTTTAATAACTACTCAACGATAATGGCACCGCAATACAACAATATTGGCGCTGCCACAACCGTTGCCATCATAGGAAAAAATGTGTGTAAAGCAATATTTACAACACTTAATAGCAAAACCCATAAACACTCAATAGAACACATAATCGTCGAGTCTGCGGGGCCTCGACGCCTGCCTGGTAGATCTTATGAGAGAGATGACGGTGACGTGGGAGGAGGTCGTTGTGCCACCACGGCGAACGGCGTCACTGGAGCGTCCTTTCATGTTAAGAGCAGGGATCGTGGTGTCGTGATCATGAGGGATGGTGGCCGCGGATGGTGCTTCAAACCATGGAGTATGGTTCTGGAGAGCATGTGAAGATGACTTCGCATTTGATGGTACCCCACGAGCCTTCTTCCATTCCAGACCCTTCCATCTTCGACTAGGTAGGAGTCTTTCCCCTTGTGCTCCACCACCTTCTTGCACGCCGAGCAGCTGGTGCTGCCTTTTGGAACGTGACCTGGCAGCTTGATGCGAACCTTCTGACCCGGTTTAGACTGGCTGACCTTGGCTACCCGGCGGGTGTCAGTGCATGCCTTGGACTACCGTTGGTACTCGGCCCCACGCTGTCGTAGGCCTGCAAGACTTCTTGTCGGGTTGCTGAAGAAGTCTTTGGATGGTCCCTCGATAATGCCCAATTTCGTTCTGGGGTGGCGGGGGTGCAACAGGAAGGCTGGGTTCATACCCGTGGCTGCTTGAAGAGTGCATCAATAGACGCCCAGGTACTATATCACAGCTTCGTTGAATGGTTTGTGGCTCCTGGGTACTGAGCTGCGCAAACTCCTTGAAGACAAGGTAAAAACGCTGAATTTGGCCGTTTCTCTCAGAATGATACACAGAGGAAAAGGCGTGTTTCACTCCCCGCCCTTTCAAGAATCCTTCAACCTCGGTAGAGCAAACAAAGGACCGTGATCGCTGACCGCTTCGGTGAGGCAGTCTTCACGACTAATCATTGACTGTAAAAAAAAAGATATTTCCTGAAGTCATCTGACTCGTCAGGCACACCTGTCGGCTACTCTCTGAAATAGACAATGAATGTAACGGCATTACGGCAATGGATGGCGCACTCGAAATGGGTCCCACAATGCCGATTTCGAGTTTCTCCCATGGAGCAGATGAAAATTCGACAGGATGTACTGGCGGCACTACTGGCTTTGCCTGACTTATCGACTGGTTGACAAACGCAGCAGGACTTCACGACAGTTTCTATGTGCCTGCCCATATCAGGTCACCAAAACGTCTCGCGAATTCGCGGTTTTGTTCCTGTAATCCCAGGATGGGCTTCTTGTGCCAGCTCCACTATCCGTGCCATAAGAGCCGTAGGGACAACAACGCGATCTCCCTAAAACAGCATGTCTCTACTCACAGACACTTCCTCCCTCACTTGGAGGAACGGCGCCATGTCTGGATGCAACTTTTTCCTTGGCGGCCAGGTGCTGGTCGCCCAGGGAATCATTTGCGGTAGACGGCTGCCCTGCAGGGTCTATGCAGTGAATTCCTGCTACAATGCACAAAGAGAAATGGCCCAAACAAGTTCATTTTTTATGTTTTTTTTAGCAATCCCTTCAAGAGGCAACCGTGAAAGGGTGTCTCCAACAAAGTTGTCCTCTCCTTTCGTGAAAACCATAGCGAAGCTGTATGCGAGCAACCGGGCATACCCCCTTGCAATCCCAAAAGGACGCTGGCAAGTTCTCTGTGAGTTCTGTAGTGTTAGCAGTGATTGATTATGGTCTGGAGCGTAATGCCTACCCCACAAGAAGACACGCCAGTGCTCGCATGCCCACATACAGGCCAACGCCTCCCGCTTTCCAGCGCAGTACTTCCGCTCTTCCGATGACAAAGTTCGCGATCCGAAGGAAATGTTCATCAGGTCCCTTCTATTCTTCTGCTGAAAAACAGCTCCAAGGTCGTAAACTGAGGCGACCGTCGTCATGACCACAGGCAGCTTTGAGTCGAACACCTGCAGCGCTTCTCAAGAAAGCAGAGACATTAGTCGCTGGAACCTCTCCTCCCGAGCTGCCGTCAAGCAGAAAAGTTCACACTTGCGTAGAAGCTCCGGCAGCGGTTCCGCCAGCAATGTGTATTGAAAAATTAGCTTCGCGTAAAACCAGCCCATGCCTAAAACGAAACGTAGCATGGTAACATTTGTCGGTATTGCAGCCTTCACAATAGCATCGACGTGGCTTTGCATAGGCGACACCTCCTGTTCACTGACGACGTGTCCCAAGAAGAAGAGATACCGAACGTTGAAGATGCATTTTTCGTTTAACTTCAAACCTGCATCGCAGATGCCGCGGCGAACTTCGTGCACATTCTTGATATGCTTGTCTTCCGTTGTCCCAAAAACGATGATGTCATCAAGGTAGTTGAGATATTGCCGGGACCCCTTCAGAATTGTAGTAATCATCTTTTGGGAAGCAGCAGGAACAGAAGCCAGTACGGAGCAAACCCTGGTGAAATAGAACAAACCCTCGTGTGCTATAAATGCTGTTAGCTCTCGGTTTTCATGACTCATTATGACCTGATGGCACACGCTGGACAAATTCATCCCCGTAAAGTACTTCTCCCCGACATGTGCCTTGAGGAGTTCCTGCGTGTAAGGTAACGGAAAACTGTTTATAACGACGGCTTTCTCAAATCGACACATAGTCGTACTTTTACATTCCCCTTTTTCACTACGACGATCGGCGACACCCATTTTGATGCATCAATTCGCTCGATGATGCCCTTCTGTGACAGTTGTTAGAGTTCTCTCGAGACCTAATCTCTAACAGCGAGAGGAATTCTTCGTAACTTTGCAGACACGGGCAGGCTCCTGAGGTGTCTTAACATTAGAGAGTTTTAGTAGATCGTTCCGATGACTCCGATACTAGAGAGTTTTAGTAGATCGTTCCGATGACTCCGATAACGATACCCGATACTCTGCCTCCGCCTTTGCGCTTACATATATAGTATCGTTATCGGGGGTATCGGAGGTATCGGAACGATCTACTAAAACTCTCCAATGAAACCCGATACTCTGCCTTTATACTCTGTTTCACCTTATGTTGTACCGCAGAGAAGGCTAGAAGCGCGAGCTCATAGTGTTGGCAGCTGCTCTTAATGCACGAGAGCTTGTGCCGCCGAAATCTGCCCTACAGCAAGGAGCTCGCGCTTGTAGCCTTTTCTGCGGTACATCATAAGGTGAAACAGAGTATACCTTTGCGCATGGATGGTATCGTTATCGGGGGTATCGGAACGATCTACTAAAACTCTCTATTGTGAGCGAATCCATTCGCAGTACCGAGTGTTCCGTTAAACAGGTGTGCGAATTCTTTAACTAGCTCCGGAGGCAGTCCGGATGGCACGCGCGTAGTGTTGAAACACTTCACTGCCTTAGCGTTGATTTCAAGGGACAGGTAAGCGACGGCGCCAAACCCAAGTATATTCGTGCTTTTTGGTACGACGTAGAAACACAGCCAGTATGCGGCTTTTTGTAAGCGACCGCGGCAACAAAAGAACCCGTTACAGCAATCTTCCGCTGCGAAAAATCAAACAAATTTGCAGCCGACTCCAGTAGCCGAAGTGAAGAACCAAAAATATTTTCATACGTATCTTTGAAGCTTATCAAAACTGCTGACGCCTAGTCAACCGAAAAAGGATAACAACGTTCCCTCGACATCAACGGAAATGTAGATATCGCTTTTGGGTTTTTCGTGTACTTGCAGAATGCTGCGGGCGTAATCGTCCCAGCTATCAAAACATGTAGATTCTCTGATTGGGGCGTCTTCGTTAACGCGGCCGATGGTGCTAGAGTGTACTAGAAGGGACGACTGGGGCCACCGGAGTGCTACTTTTCCACCTCCGTATGTGAGAAAAACAAAACGGCTAATCCAAGCCACTTCGCACGTAGCGCCCTTTCGAGCGCTACGAGCGAAACGGTTTAGATTAGCCATTTGTTAAAAAAACGCGCAGCGTTCCAACTCAAGCTCGACCAGCACACTGGTCAAGGTCGAAGAAATATTATAACGGCGGGCTATATTTTTTATATTGCCTAGACTTCAGCTGTCACGTCAATACATAACGTCACCGCTGACTTGTCGCGACAATGCCATGCGACATCACGACGACACCGTGACGTCAACGTCATTATCGACATTGACAACGCGCATTACACGACATCAGAAGGAGTTCCGACGTCATATTGCAGCGCGCGCAGCTGGCCAAGGAGGCAGCGTGCGCGTGGCCTAATGGTTATTGTGCCTGCCTCCCGCCCGAAAAACAAGGGTTCGATTTCGAATAGCGAAGCATATTTTTTTATTCCTGCACTTTAGTGTTCTGGTAAAGTCGAAAATCCTGTTTCGTGTTCGAGGTCTGAATGTTCTACGCGTTCAATCTTTTACGCCGATCATTCGAGAAGCCCACGCGTGTACATAAGGAACCTCGCGTGGCGAACCAAAGTCAGCTTTTCGCCTTAGCGTTCGATCCTGCTGTTTTGCCACCTTCGACGCCCACGACGCTGTGTTGTTATCTTTTTTTTCCTTTTTTGTTTTGGGCACAAGTTGGCCCCATTAAACGTTTAGTTTCGTCGTTATTCTTTGTTTAATTACCTCTTCATTCGTGACATTTTGGTGGAGCTGCGGGGTACCGCATGTTCTTGCAGCGCTCCCCTACGAGGCTCCGCAGTGCGGGTCCGAACCCAAGCCCCCGAGGACCCAACGAAGACCGGACCGAGATCCGATCAAGTCGCCGCAACCTTGGCGTACCCTTGAAGTTAGGACCCTTGCCACCCAAGACCAAGCCGTCAAGGAGGACGACAATAGACAACCAGTCATCATAGACCCCGGCCACCGCCGCCGTCGCATACCTTCCCGTCCCACCCCGGA
>JAZHYW010028547.1:0-29283 GCA_037355805.1 Ixodes ricinus | reverse complement strand
CGTTACTCGCATTTAGCAAATAGAAAGTGGTAGCGTGTTAGTCTACATACGACTCAACGCATCCGCGTTTGTATTATCCCTACCTTTTTTGTATTCAACTGTAAAGTTGTATTGCTGTAGAGCTAAACTCCACCTCAGCAACCTTCCACTTTTCGATGACATCTGCTGAAGCCAAGTTAAGGGGCAGTGATCTGTTTGGAATATAAATCTAGTCCCATCTAAATAACAACTAAGTTTTTGAGCTGCCCATACTAAACACGCGCATTCCTTCTCGGAGGCACTGTAGGCCTCCTCACGACAAGTCAGTTTTCGGCTGGCGTATAAAATTGGGTGCTCATTGCCGTTCTCATCCTTTTGGCACAGCACCACGCCAATACCTCGGTTGCTGGCGTCGCATTGAACCACGAAGGGTTTTGTGTAATCAGGTGCTCTTAACACTGGTTTAGTTGTCAGTGATTCTTTAAGGCCACTGAACGACTGCTCCATTTGATCCGTCCAAACAGTCACCTTTGGTTCTGTCTTTCTGAGTGCATCCGTGAGCGGACTCGCCATTTGTGAGTAATTTTTGATAAATCTTTGATAGTATCCTGTTAACCCCAGGAACGTTCTTATATCCGACTGTGTCTTGGGTCGAGGGAATTCTTTCACGGCCAAAATCTTAATTTCTGTGGGCCGGCGAAGTCCCTGACCGACAATGTGTCCCAAGTAGGTCACTTCCGCCCTCCCGAACTGACATTTTTTTGCCTTAATGGTAAGACCGGCATTGCGAATGCGCTCCAAGACAGTATGCAAGTGGACCAAATGTTCTTCCCATGATTCCGAGAAAATGGCGATATCATCTAAGTAAGGCAAAGCAAACTCTTCCGTGCCCCTTAGAACCACATCCATTAACCTTGAAAAACAAAACGGTGCGTTTTTCAGTCCGAAGCTCAGCATGAGGGGACGAAATGTCCCAATCGGAGAAATAAATGCCGCATATCTACTGGCACGCTCCGTCATCGGAACCTGCCAATAGCCTCTCACTAAGTCTATAGTCGAAATGTACTTGGCTGAACTGACCCGCTCAATTCGGTCTTCGATATTTGGGATCGGATAAGTTTGATCTCTTGTGATGAGGTTCAATCTACGGTAATCAACGCACGGTCTGGGATCTTTCCCCGGTGCCTCTACTAAGATCATAGGTGACATATAATCACTTTCGCAGGGCTCAATGACTCCCAAATCTAGCATTGTCTGGATCTCAGATCTGAGGATCTCTTTCTGACGCGGTGACACTCTGTATGGCCTTGAACGAACCGGCACATCCGATGTTAGTTCTATATCATGAGTGACGAGTGTAGTGTGACCCGGCCGGTTTATGAATAAATCCTGAAATTCTTCTAAGACCTTTCTTAGATCTGCAACTTGGCTGCCGTCTAGTTCTGACAGTTTTACAGAGACCTCAATTACTTCCTCTGTAGTAAGTGCTTGAGAGGGCACTTCAAGCTTCGGAATTTCTTGTAAGTGTATTTCCTCCACTTCCCCAAGAGAGAAGTTGACCGTACTCTCCCTCATAATATAGGGTTTCAGCAAATTACAATGATAGATATTAGTTTTCTTTCCTTGTCTCGAAATTACATAATTTGTGTCCGACAGTTTCTCTTTAACAGTTGCAGGCCCTTCCCAGTGCACTTCTAACTTGTTTTTCCGAGATGGTTTTAGGACCATCACCTTCTGTCCCACCTGGAATTCCCGATGTCTGGTGTGGCAGTCATAATATTTCTTAGCAGATATTTGCGCTGTCTTCATGTTTTCTGCCGCGATGTCCTGCATCTGATGTAGCTTATTAATAAGGCGGAACACGTACTCAACTACTATGATGTCCTGCTCTGAACCCTCCCATACTTCTTTGATCATTCTTAATGGCGATCTCAACGTTCTCCCGTAAACTAGTTCCGCAGGACTGAACCCTGTCGCTTCATGTGGCACTGTTCTTAAAGCGAACATTGTTCCAGGCAAACAGCTATCCCAGTCTTCAGCATGCTCGAGACAAGCAGCGCGTAGCATTCGCTTGAACACAGAATGCCACTTCTCTACACTGTTTGTCTGTGGGTGGTACACTGAGCTGTGAATCACCTTAATGCCTAGCTTCTCTAGAAAGGTCGTCGTTAATGCGCTCACGAACACACTACCTTGATCTGTCTGAAGCTCCTTTGGAAATCCTACCCGAGCAAAAACGGAGAGCAAAGCGTCCACAACTGCCGCTGAGGAAACCTCCCTCAGTGGAACAGCCTCTGGAAACTTTGTTGCTGGGCAGAGCATTGTTAGAACATATTTAAACCCTCTTTTTGTGGGAGGTAATGGCCCCACAATATCGACGACAAGCCTTCGAAATGGTTCTGTGATTATCGGAACCAGTTTCAAAGGAGCCTTCCACCTCTCATTCGGTTTGCCGACTCTTTGGCAAATATCACAAGATCTTACAAAGTTTTCAGCGTCTTTAAAACAATTTGGCCAGTAGTAGTCCTGGAGAAGCCTTTTTTTAGTCTTAGTGATACCCAAATGCCCTGACCAAGTGTTGCCATGACATACAGACAATAAGTCTGCACGGAACTTATGCGGCAGTACGACTTGTTCTAATGTGACCCCGCTACGATCACTGTACCGTCGATACAAAATACCATTCTTTTTAAGAAGGCTATCTTCTTTCGAGTGATTCCCAGGGCAACAGCGTCCCGACAATGGCTCAGCGAGTCGTCTGTTTCCTGTTCTCGAATTAGCTCTGCGCGGTTTATGGTCAATAGCATTTTCAGACTATCCGCCTTGGATGTTAAGACTCCCTCTTTTCGATTAGCGTCTAATAAAACTTGTCCGTCTTTTTGCGAGGAGACTCGATCACCTTCTACTTCGTTCACTTCGTCGCCATCACTGTCTACAGGCTCTGCTCTATTGATTTCTTTATTCGAGTCATTGCTACAAACACTAGGCATTGCCGTTGTGTCTTCCCTGTCTGTTTCACCGTAAGTTAACTGACGCGAAAGCTTACGAGCTTGCGCTCTTGTCAGAGCTTGAACAACACCTTCACCAAATACTATACCTTGATCCGCTAGAAGTTTCGCTGATTTGTTGGAGAACAGGTACGGATATTGTGCTGGTAGATTTCGTGAGACAGCTGCCTCTGTGGTCAGCTCGCCAAACGGCCCTTGAATTTTAACCTTGGCCATAGGCAGGCATACACTCTGCTCTTCGACGACTTGCTTTATCCAAGCGCACTCACCGGTGTAATCTCCCTGGTTCACGAATGACGGGTGCACTACATCCATGGTAGCAGCACTGTCCCTCAGTACCTTACATTCCCTGCCATTCACATTTAGATCGTACAAGTAAGGTCTGAGCAACTCCAGGTTTTCGTCCGTGTCAACGACGTATGAGAATGCAACCTTCTCTTTTCTGCACATTGATGCAATGTGACCTGGTTTTTGGCAATTGAAACAAATTATTTCCTTGCGTTTTTCGAAGGCTCTCTTTTCTTTATCTTTTACGTTATCTCCGTCACCATCTACGTCCTTCTCTTTTCTTGAGGTTGAACTTTGGTCGCCTTGTCGATCTTTTTCAAAGGCGGATTTACGATATCCATAATTTGGAACTTCGTTGTCTTTTCGACCAGTTACAAATCTGTCCTCGCGACTGAGTTCTCGGCGCGTCACAAACTCTTCCGCTAACTCTGCCGCTTTCCTAACCGAGGTCAGTTTCTCGCGGTCCAATAACCAGTTCCGAACGAATGGAGGAATACTTCGCAGAAACTGCTCTAGACAGAACCGCTCAATGACCTTATCGTGGTCCCCGAACACCCCTTCGCTCTTTAGCCATTCTTCTAAATTCACTCTTAAAGAGTACTCAAACTCCGTGAAAGCCTCTCCGGGCTTCTTTGTGGCATTTCTAAATTTTAAACGAAACGCCTCGGCAGACAACCGGTACTTGCGGAGCAAACTAATCTTAACTACATCATAATTAGCAGCTTCACTGGTACTGAGTCGAGCCATTACTTCCGCCGCCTCCCCTGGAAGTAATGTCAATAGTCTCTGCGGCCACGTGTTGCGATGAAACGACATTCTCTCGCACGTTCTCTCAAAATTAACTAAATATAGCCCAATGTCATCTTCTACCTTAAATGGTTGCATATATTTGCTCATCTTAAAGGATTCCCTTTCTTCCCCATATCCAGTAGCGTTAAAGCCAGCCGCTCCGCGCTCTAGTTCTAGCCTTCTGAGAGCCAGTTCCTCTCGTTTAAGATCAGCCTGCCTTTCCTGCTCGGCGGCCTCACGAGCCGCCTGCCTCTCGTTTTGTCTTCGTTGTTCTTGCTCGTCGGCCTCTCGAGCCGCTTCCTTCTCTTTTTTCTCAACAATGCTATTCCAGACATCCTGGATTTCATCCTCAGTGGTCGTTTTCTCTATCTCCGCGATTAGATGAGCTTTTCTGACCGCTTTGGGAATATCAATTTCTAGTGCTCTGCTCAGCTCCAATAGCTCTTCCTTTCTTAGCTTCAGCAGATCCATGACAGTGTGAGGATAGTTTAGCGAACTCAAAGTTATTACAAGATTTCTAACTACCCGAAATTCGTGTTTGAAAAAATTTGACCCTCGTGGTTAATGCGTTTAACATATAACACGACCACTTTCTTTTCCCAGAAACCTTTTACAATATTGAGCGCAAACTTTGCTCAAAGGAATCGTATAGGAAAAGAAATGAGTTCCACAATAAACAGGCTGCTGAATCAAGGTACCCTTCCTTTACAACAAACCTGAGCTTCCCTTACAAATGACTCGAAAAAGTCCAGGGCGCCACAATAACCTAGATAAGCCCGTCGGACATAGCCCTGTGAATGCTCATGAAACCTGACTGGTAGTATGTTTTTAAAACTAACCTTAATTCACACACAAGGAGACGTTGGCGCCCCAAAATCCTCATTTCTCCGCTCACCCCGCTGACCGATCTACCGCTGTCCGTCCCAGCCCACCTTGATCTCCACGGCGATCTAGAGTCCAGCCTGGGCCAAGCACCTCCACTGCCTGTGACGCTTGCGTCCGTGGAACTGACTCTTCGACTGAACACGCCAGGACCAGTCGTGTGGCAAGCCACGCTAGCAGCCTCTGGGTTGTTGCTCAGCCTCGATGTCCCCAGCAGGAGCTTGAAGTCCTGGATCTGGCCGGAAACGTGCCGCCGAGAAGATCCCACCGCTGCCACCAGTTGTTAGGTTCCGGAGGGAGGGACGAGAACGTAGGAACGTCAAGCCAGGGTAGGGTTTTAGATGATATAATTAAAAAGATGAGAAGATGAATGGTAGCTCTCGGCTCAACCGGACCGAGCGTTCCTCTGGTCGCGCGCCCCCCTGGTCCCGCGCTCCCCTTTTTATATGCGGTCCGTTGATGACGTCACGGCTTGCGCCGCCTTCGCTCCGGTTGATTGGTAGAGCGGGAGGTGGTAGCGACAGCAATGTGGCTGCAGCCAGTTGTTCAGGATGGCGCGAGTCTTTCAATGGTAGTTGATGAAGAAGAAGTCTCGCGCCGTGGCATGCTTGCGGATGGTAAGTGCCCGGGTGCTGTGGTCTGCAGTGCAGGTCAGTGGTTCCACTACTTAACAGCCGTTAGTTCTTTGAGATAGAGGAATTTAATTCCATCTTTGAAATTATATATTGAATCTATTTGTTGGATGAATTCTTTTTCAAAAATCTATAGGATATGATACTTCTGTGGAGAAATACTTTAAGGATATCGAATCGGGCGGGTTTTTTACGATGGAAGGCATTAAACATAATTGATTCTACGTCAAGTGATGTTGATTGGTATAAGCCATTACATAGTATAGGTAGACATATGTTAGAAACCGTGCGGAACGATCTTGGCTATTTTGAGTAATTGGAGTGTTCGTATGGATTGTAATTGTCTTAACATATTTGAATTGCCTGACGGTGCCCCACCACGAGGGGGATCCGTACACTATATATTGTTCTATGCTGGGCGTAAGTATATTTCCCGTAATTCGCTTGATGTGTAATGCCCCAATTTGTTGAGTATATTTTTTATATATAGCTGCCGTATGGATTTGGACTTTCAGTTTATTATATTGAAGGTGTGGTAGAAAGTTGAAATGTGGAGTTATAGATGACTTTTTTAAAATTTTAAGCTGTTTCACCATTTCTAGTCTTGATCGTGAAATTTTATTATTGTTTTTTTATATAGGTTTCTTCCAGCTATTATTATACATTTATATTTTGAGTAGTTAAAATATAATTTACGTTCGGATGTCCACTGTCCTCATTCTTGCAGTATTTCAATAGTTTTTTCTTCGGACACAGGTTGTACTTACGCGTTTTTCACCATACTTATAAAACATGACATGATTTTACTAATTAAATCGACGCCACAAGCTCACCCGAATTGTAGACTGGCGCGCACGTTTGTTCGACCGTTTCATGAACACCGGATTCCCCTCTCGTCGTTTTCCACAAAATGTTTTCTGAGCGATCCATTCCCACACTTGAATGCGATTATCACTCGCGTAATCGGCAAGCTTCACGACTGCCTGAATATACTGATGAACTTTCTTATTTTCACTCAGAAAAATGAAGATTATAAGACGTGAAATCATGCGGTGCCTTCAGAAAGTTACTCCTTCTTCCTGCAGAAGCCCTTGGATGAAACTCCAGTTCAAGACATGTGGAATAATTCGACTAGGACACGACAGCTTTGGTAAATATTAAGATTGCCTTTTCTCGCGTCTAGGTCGGATTGTTAGTTCTCGTTAGCATCTGCTTAGGACGTTGGGAGGACACCTACGCTGATATTCAAAGGTCGTTAAGGTTAGTGCTGTGGGTAACGCAAACGTAATTCGATGGTCCTCTCACTTGCGGTCTGGCTGCGGTTAGCCTGAATTCGGTGGTTGTGAAGATGACTTTACGATTAATTAAATGACCCAAAAAATGATAAACGTCCAAAATCCATTTGTGTTTTTTGAGACCTCAAAATTATTTTCGACACCATTGAGAAAAACAAAATCTTGCTTTTATTAAGTTCAAGATCCCGGTTATTAGTGCTAATGTCTTAAACCTTTCATCATAGAGCACACCTTACCGAGCCCTGCATTGATAACTATCATTTATTAAACACGCCTCGATTAACCTTGAGCGATGAACATTCAACCTATGAACTATAAAAGGAACTGCGCAATTCGTTCATATTTATTTTTATATTTTTCGGAAATAATAACAAGAACGCTTATTTTGAGTTTCTATCGTCACAATAAAATTTAAAAGAGTTTCGCTAAACATCCTTCTACCCAGACAATCGCACCAGCAAGTAGGTATTCAGAAATGAACCAGGGTATGCAATTATCCCGCCTTGCTCGAAGACTGGTCTGCCTGGTTTCCCTTTGTATTGTAAAACGTCTCCACGAGATTAATAATACAGAAATTAGGCACAATTATTACCGAGAGAACATCGTATCTAATTGCTATAACGCAATTGTATTGAAATAAAATATCCCGTATCATTATTTCTCGTGCACGAACGTGACAATCACCGTCGTATGCACTCTGTTTTTGTTGTCGGTAGCTCTTTCTTTCACCATGACTTCGCCTAATTTTTTTCTCGCCTACTATTACACCAATCTGAACATATGCCTTTGTCTTCAAATGCCTCTTTATAAGTGACAAAGGCCGACGACCATTTCGCGCTTTCCACATTCGCTTCCTTTCGTCTCCTCCCTTTACCCTCTCCAGCATTGTCTCGTTTCCCCTCTCCCCCCCTTCCTTGTCCCCTACGCAGAGCCCTATACCCCTGCTCCGCCCACGGCGGCTAAGCTATAAACTCCAACTAGAAAAAAAAATTGCGGTGGCTTAGCTCGGCTATGCCAGGATATACGTAGCGTGAGCTTATGCGCACGAAATGAGAGGCGCTATCAAGCGGCTCCGGTGCAGCGTCAGACTTGGCTACTGCGCAACGGAGGCGGACAGCTGGGCACGTGGCGGCGCCAGTGCGTCTGCCGCGGCTATGACGTCACTCCTCTGGAATGCGCAGACCGGCGAGGCGCGCGGTGGCGGCGGAGAGCGCGGCGGCGGCGGTTCCGGCGCGCCAGCTGTGCGCCGTGTGACGTCACTGCTCCTCGCGCATGCGCAGACCGGCGAGGCGCGCGCGGCGGCGGAGGAGCGCGCGGCGGTTCGTCTCCGGCGCGCCAGCTGTGCGCCTTGTGACGTCACTGCTCCTCGCGCTTGCGCAGCACGGAGCACGGCTCATTATGCGAGCCACGCGAAACTGCTCAACCTCGGCCAGTGTAGCTCACGGTGACAAAAAGTATTACGATACGAAAGAGCAACCCCAACATGATTGACACGCGGCCATGAGTCCGTGAATTGCAATGCCGTGGGCATCAGTGCAGCTTTTGAGTCAGCGTGCCCTGCACTGGTATTTCTTTATATGTTCCCCTTGGAGCTTTTCTTTTTTCCTTTTTTTCATTGGAAGAGGGTTGGGTGGGGGTGGGGGTGCATGTTGCTATATAGGATTGGAAGCCGTTTTTTTTGTGCTTAATTTCGTTTTATTGAGGAGATATTCATGATTTTGAAAAATACTGTCTGCGCATGCGCAGCCCCACGCAGACGCTAGTTCGAAAGTTGTGAGTAAGGAAACACGTGATTGCACGTTCGATCGAAATAAGCCACTGCCTCCCGAGAAGGGGTTTTAGATCCTGCTTCATAGATGCAGTGGCCTGTAAGTGAACGGAGTATGAGGGTTTCTCCACACATTGTGGCTTATCTGTATCTTATCATTCGTCCCGAAGTTAGTACAAAGAAAATTATTCACTCTTCCTTCCTAGTTGCCCTCAGTTTTTTATATCAATGCATTCCAATCCAGGCTTCCGACAGGGGCAGCAGTTATTTAAAAAGATACTTCAATTCGCGTTGATTATCCCAGCGAAGACGTACCGCGCAGTACGAGAAAAAACTTGCTTCTCAATTCTCGGTCCTAGACTTTAGTCATGAAGGGTTCCTTCGGTAATCCTCCAACGCGCGGATTGTGAGGTGTCCATTGTGGGGGCACCTTCTTTGCTGACTTATCTCCCTTCACGTCCTCGCACAATAAACCACCCTACCATCCGAACGGCGGGCGCGGACAAATGCCCGACATTTTAGAGCGCAGCTCTTAGGCGCCCGTTTCCGGCTTGAGCGGCGTCGCCGGCGGCGTCGGCGTAACCGCCGCGGTGCATGTCGGGACATGTCGCGGGGGTCACGTGACCCCCCCCCCCCGAGGCCACGTGCGGTGCATGTTGGGACATGCGGCGGGGGGTCACGTGACCCCCGCGCGGTGCATGTTGGGGACATGCCGCGGGAGTCACGTGACCCCCCCCCCCCGAGGCCACGTACGGTGCATGTTGGGACATGTCGCGGGGGTCACGTGACCCCCCTCCCGATATGTTGGGACATGTCGGGGGGGTCACGTGACCTCGAGGGGGGTCACGTGACCTCGAAGGGGGGACTCACGTGACCCCCCCCCCCGAGGTCACGTGACCCCCCCCCCCGGAGGAGAAGGAGGGGTATACCTCCCTGAGTACCCCTTCCCTCCTCCTACTCCTCAAGAGCTGCGCTCCAATTCAGTGTTACAGGGAGTTGTAAACGGCTTTCACTTTTTTTTCTCCCCCCTTTCCATCCTTCGCTTCCCTCGCTCGAAGACTTGACAGGAGGAAAGCCTTGCAGGATATCGGGTTTGGTCATTGGGCTTTTAAGCATGTTTTTTGCGGTGTCTTTTTTATGCTACTCGGCAACACTAGATTTTGTCTGTTCCTAAGTCGAGGGTTTTCAGGATGTTGAATAACGTATCTGTTCTAAAGTAGGTCAATCTACTTTTATAACGAGGCCTGTGTGTCTACTTTCCTGCAGATCCTACGGAGACCAAATAATTAAGACTTTTGAATTAAGCTGGCGAATGGCGAAGCAGAGATAATATTTATAATAAAGATTGTGGTCACACGGAACTTATTTCTGCGTTCTAACGTTATCGGTGTCTCGTCATTCACAGTGACTCTTCCATAAATCGCAATAACTGGCTCTTCTTGAGCCTTGCTCAGAAATACACACGCCGGCATTGCTCATAAAGAGGTCGAACTATCTTCGAATAGATACTTTAGATACGTTTTTATTTAGGAAACAATTTTATTATATTGATCTTAAACGCAACATGTTTAATGTTTTTGCTAGAAATGAATAAACATAACAAGCTACCTACTGAACAAAGTGTCGGCGAGTTGTTTTTTTTGCATACTTTTTTCGAAGACGTATTAAACAAAAATAAACCTGTCCTTAGGAAAGCTCGTCAGCCAGACCCCGACAAGAAAGGAGAGGCGCACAAAATTATTTATTTTATTTGTTGTCAACAGTCATTAAACAATATAAATACGCCCAGGGCATCCATATCTCAAAACATAGGAAATGGAATATTTGACTGTCTTCAATATCTCGCACAAATTATAGTTTATAAAAAAACATGAGGCATTCCACTCTGTGAAGGTTGATGACCAGCGGAGATGTTTAGCCCACGATACAGACCCGCCCCGAGGAGCCGGAGGAAACTTGACACGTGCGACTGGACCGCCACCTGGCAGAAAGTAGACACGCGCGACGGGACCGCTACCCCAGGAGAGCGGAAGGAAAGGAAACTAGGCAAGCAAGCGGGCTTGGAACGACGACAAAGAGAGGCGGTGCGAGCGTAGACATGGCCGACGCGGGTCGCAAGCTCCAAATCTTTGAGAAACCTTTATCCACTTGACAGTCTACTGATCTCGAAAATGGTGCCTGTTGATAACTAATTTACTGAATAGACCTATTGCTAATTTACCCGAGCATCAATATTAATGCAGGGATTGGTGTTCCACGCGTCGCATGTGCTGGCCTTAGTACTAGTAACTTTTCTAAAGCAAGTGCCTAAAACAAATTGCATCTCGCACGCGCGTTCGTCATCTCTTATTTTGGTTATGTACTTCGAATCTTTTATGCGGAGAAGGCGTGCGTGTTGTGCGTGGAACACCAATCCCTGCATTCTCCTTGATGCTTTGGTAATTTAGCAATCGGTTGACTTAAAAACGAAAGAAACACAAAGAGGGACGAAACAAACGACACAGCTTTCGACTTGCTAACATTTGGTTGCAAGTCGAAAGCTGTGTCGTTTGTTTCGTTCTATTGTGTGTTTCTTTTCGTTTTTAAGTCAATTTAGATCACCAACACGCTCAAGTCTTTAATTAGCAGTCGGTCTATAGACCTACTGGTAAATTACCCGAGCATCAAGGAGAACGCAGGGAAGGGTGTTACACGCACCATATGTGCCGGCTTGTGCAGCATTAACTGTTTTAAAACAAAGACCTAAAACAAATGACATCCACACGCGTTTGTCCGCGCTTTTATTTTTGTTATTTACTTTGAATCTTTTATACAGGGAGGCGTGCGCCGCACTGCAACAGTAACTGCTCTAAAGCAAAAGCCTAAAACAAATGGCGTCTTGCAAGCGCGTTCGTCAACTCTTCATTTTTGTCATTTACTTCAAAACTTTTATACGAGACAGGCGTGCACTTGAGGCGCGTGCGGCGGTTAGAGCGTACAGTTTTTAGTTACTGCCGAAGCCTGGCAGTTCGACGACAGAGCGATAGAGTGCCCGGTCGCAGATTTGGAGCGTGAGGATCTGGTTGCACAGAGCCTCAAAGAGCCATTTCTTGGGGAACCTGGACGTCAGCGCTCAGCTTTTGCAGCGGCGAGGACCCAAAACACACTTGTTCGCTCGGGAGAAGTGTGCTTCGGCGTCTCGCCGCAGCGGGGCGCCAGTCACGTGGCCCTCCCCTAATTCATTGTCTGCTGCTTCACCTTTTCCATTTCGGCGGCCGCTTCTCGTGGCGATCCGTCAGGCTCTCTCAGTATATAGGAGGCTATGGCACACGGAAACTTGACGAACCCTAGCAGCTTTGCTGTAAAACAAATCGCCCCAGTCGAATATCTCACTTGCATCCCCGCTCGACGTGAGCACTGGTTGCTAAAGCATTGCCTACCCTCACTAAAGAAAAAACACAGGATAGACGGAGCGCAGAACAATCACGGATATTCTCAGCCTAGACACGGTCGATGCCAATCACAATAATAGCTGCCTTGCAGATTACGTTCCTACAGCAGAAACACCGGTATCATGTGATCCGAAACTTTTAGGGGCGAAGCTCCTTAAGCCGTGGGTCTGTCCCTCCTCTGTATGTAGCCACTTCAAGTTTAGTTTATGAATGGCTCAAGAGATGGCGTGTTCCGGAATTAACTTTATGTAGAGATGACAGATGGCGCTTAGCTCATGTTGCGGAGCGGAGAGCGCGCAAGGCGGCGGCAGCGCGCGCTCGCAGACAGAATCCAGCCGTGCGAGAGCGAGAGGCCGAAGCATGTCGTCAGGCTGCGCGTCGACGCCGCCAAGATCCGGCCGTGCGAGAGCGGGAAGCCGAATCGCGTCGTCAGTCTGCTCGGCGACGCCGCCAAGATCCGGCCGTACGAGAGTGGGAAGCCGAAGCGGCACGGCAGCGTCGCCAAGATCCGGCCGTACGAGAGCGGGAAGCCGAAGCGGCACGGCAGCGGCGCCAAGAGGATCTGCAGAACGTCAGGGAACGGGAAGCGGCAAGAAAGCGCGCGTATCGGCAGGCAGACCCCGATGCAGCGAGAGCTCGTGAGGCGTCTGCAAAACGCATCAGGCGAGCTCAGCCCGAAGGTGCCGACGCGCGGTTTAAGCGAGACTTTCTAGACGTTTCGTTCGGCCATAGCTGTGGTGTGTGTGATAGATTGTGGTTTGTATACACACACACACAGTGTTTCTCACGTCTTTACATGGCGATGAGTGGGCGAATTAACGGAAGAATCGCTGGTTTACCGACGATTCACTCCGAGCTTCGCCCACTCATCATCATTCACCACGTGGATATGCTGTGACTTTTTTGTGGTAGGTGGCATTATGTGCTGTTGCTTCCCCCTCCCTCGTCCCATACACACAACACACCGGTGGTTTCAATTTCTGTATTGTTGTTTGTGTTTTGTACATCGAGCACAATGAGACGGGCGCGAATTCGTTGACTGAAGGCTCGGCGTATATCCACTATGCATTGTCTCAAACTCTCAAACAGCTCAAAACTAATTGACATTAATTCATTTTTGTTCTCTTACGAAGCTTTCTGAATGCAATTCGATAGAGCCGCCCAGTTTGCTTCGGTTTCAATGAGATGAGGTCAGCAGATAGTATAAGTATCTTCTAGTCTTTAGCGTAGAAGCATTCTGGATTTTCGAATTCTTTAACATTGTTACAATTACAAAAAAATAAAAAAACCAACAAAAGATTTTTAATTTCTTTTGGTGTAAATTAGTGAGTGTGAAAATTATGTGGGCCCTCAACACATTTATGTGTTATTTGCATACATGTAAACCGTTTATAAGTCGCCCCAATAAACGACCTGTCCACCAATCTGCGTAGCTACAGTTGTCCTCTCTGGGCAGCGTTGAACAATGCAGGGTGAACAAGAAATATACTATTTAAATCTTGATTTAAATCTTGAGATAAATCACAATATAAATTTGATTTAAATTAGGCCAACTTTGTATGAAAACATTTCCGCAAAAAAAGAATTTTTTTTTTACTTTTTGTTAATTTTTTAATGCTTTCTATGTGTATTTGTTTTGTATTTAAATAAAACCATTAGGAATAAAAATTTGAATCCGTCTGAAGATGAGCGAAATTAAATGTTCTTTGAAGCAAGTCGGAGTTGGAGCGTTGAGCTTGATTAATACATTCCACTTCGGTAGCCAGTTACTTAACGCTCTTGTTGAATGTTGAAGGAGCAGAAGATTTGCCGACAGCTCCATCTCGTGTGGTTGGGCTACAAAAAGAATACCAAGCAGACGATATGGCGGCTCCGGCGACATCAAATGCAACCGAATGTAAATACTTTATATAAACTCTCTGTTATTGCTCCGAGGCAGGTCGTACTCAGGTTTATTATATTCCACACTGGTTCCAAAACACTTAATTAAAAAACACCTTAAAAAAAAGTTTTTTTTGACAGTCTGGTTGAGACACGTGTGTTCAAAAATTAATTTAACGTGAAAAAATATATTTTTAAAGAAATATTGACGGCGCGATATTTATTTCTAATTCTGCGGGCAAAGTCCTTGACGTCACGGAATGGTCATTCACTCTCTCCATCTCAACGTGAAGGCGAAGCCGATGCACCTCTCCTCAATGGGCCCGAAATGCTGAGAGAAAACAAGTGAAAAAGAGGTGACTATCCACTAATTTGCGTCTCGCGCTGCTAATATTGCTCTAATTTTTTATCGCGTAAAATTGATTCTTTGGACACGCGTGTTCCAACTAGACTGTTAAAAACAAATTCTTTTCAGAGGCTTTTTAAGGAGTCCGACCTTCCCTCCGACCATTAACCTCAACCAAGCGCGCACCGACGAACTGTCCGCCGACCATCCGCCTACTACCCCACCACAGACCGTCACCTGAAACAACCGACGCGTCGATCGCCTGTCGACCTACCGAAATACCATGAAACTACATGCCTACTTACCGCCCGCTATTTGATTGCCACACAAACTAATTTGTCGAGATGGAGCGCTTCATGAAAACGAAAAATGGAATGCGAACTTTTAGAAACCGAATCCTTGGCGGAGCTACATGACATGCTGCAACGGTTCAACCAAGTGTCCATAGATCTACAAGTCCCGTTTTACTTTATAGTAAGACAATGGTCTTCAGTGAACGACATCAATCGGAAGATTTCGAAAGTTACACCTGAGTAGCAACCAACATCTTGACCTCAGATGAAGAAAATAGCGAAGTTCGACCGAAACTTCCAATTGACACTGTAGGATGCGAGCACAGCACTGGGGGACGATTTTATCAGTCTCTTCTCCACGAATTTTTACTACCACAATATCGTCACTTCCTGAGGCAGACTACAGTACAGGCTACGTAAACATATCAGACACGTACAAGTTACTCAAAAAAGTAATTAAGTTAAGTTACTGAGTATTGACGTCAAAAAGTAATTTGAATAGAGTAGAAATTACTCGAAATAAAAAGTAATTAAAAAAATTACTAATTACCGTAAAAAAGTAGCGAATTACTTTTGAAGTTACTTTTACAGTAGTGAACAAAAAGATATGGTATTTCGGCTTTACGTGGGTAACTCTTCTTCGAACTGTGATACAGTGTCGCAACAACCGACTCCTGGTGACTAAGAAGGCTGCATTATTGTGTACCATATCAAAACAATACATACTATTGGCTATTCACTAGACGTCGAGCAATACTTGCAGTAAAAGAAACAAAATATCATATATTTTGTTGACTACTGTATATGTTTTTATGGTAAAAAGAAAGTACAGAGGTTTTGATCCGTTAGCGAAATTCTGCGAGCCAAATATGAATCGGCTTGTTTTTTTCCACAGAAATGCTTTAATAGCTCGCTCTGCTTCTGCGTGCCTAATTTTTTTGTACTTTCTTGTTTGTTTGGTCAAAGATGTACTGCGAATGTGTTATTTGTACTTTGAGGGTTAGAACTGTTTGAGCTTGATTTTTAGACACTGTTTGTTTGTTTACAGTGTTGCGTAAAGCGCATCTACAAGAGTACTTGAAGTAAAGTAAATGAGAGGTTATATACTTCAAGTAAAGTAGTAAGTACACCGGGTGCAATGTACTTGAAGTAAAGTATATAAATTCAATATATATCAAGGTAAACTACAAGCACTTTTAGCACAACCTTTCGTGATGCCCTTTCATTCTATAAACTGTGTTTTCTTTAACTGGTATGCATTGATCCAGGGGTAATCTGGGGTGCATCCGTTTTTCGCGGAAATGGCAGCAAATATTGTATAAGGTCAAGTCGCCGCAGAGCAGTTGCTTTACTCTCGCTGACGAGCTATTTGACACAATCAACTTAGAGGCACTTATTTCCATCGGTTTATACAGCCGCCATTACTTTATTCAGAGAAATGACCAGGATGAAGTGACGAGAGAGCGCGTTTTTCACAACGACGACACCGCCATTTTTTTTTTTTTTTTTTTTTCAAATTTGGGGAATATACGTTGAAGTTGGGAGTTTTATTTTCTCTCGGAAAATGCAAGTACGTGTTCAGAGAATTTACTTCAAGTACAATTTTTCTAAACAGTAGTACTTTAAGTACCATGTACATAGAGTACTTCCCAACACTGCTTGTTTATAATTTTTTATATAAAAACGTTGGGTTAATTACTACAGGTTTCAGGAATGATCTTTCAACCTTTGAAGATCTGCATATTCTGAGTTTTGGGAGGAAAGACAACGCAAAATGTAATCTTTGTGTTGCCCTTTACCACGCGACTTTTCGAGTACAGCACGAACTCCGGGAGCACAAGATGAGTTTCAGAGCAGGTGCCGCATTTGTTGCCTCCTTTCAGTGAGGATGCAGTGTGTACACCTCCTGTAGTGGGCGAGAGTTTCTACGTCGGGGAGAAGCGGGGACCAGCCCTTTCTTCAAATGGGTCTAGTCTCCTTGAGGTTCGGGACAAAGAGAAAGGCCAGTACTTTGTCGCAAATCCCGCAGTTACTCGGGTTATCCTGTGTCGTTTATGTTCGCTCCCCGCGCCTCGTGGCAGTGTTGTTGCAGGCCGAGGGGGGGGGGGGGGGCTTGTGAAGATTGGGGGAGGGGGGTTTCGGATTTTCCAAACCATTTTCTCCCCCCCCTTTGTATGCCACATGCTGCCTCCTCTTTGCAATTATCAGCTGATCTTCCAACATCTTATCTCCTTTGTGCAGGAATGTTTGCTGATAGGCAAAACAACCGCTAAATTCGAAAGTAATTTATAACTTGAGTAGAATAATTAAGTTACTCGGAAGAAGTAATTAAAGCAAACTACTAATTACCGAAATAAAAATGTAATTGAAAGTTACTAAACTACTCAGAAAAGTATTAAACTACAGTAACTGGAGTAGAGTAGCTGAACTATGTAAAAGTCTGAAACATATACACCCCCCCCCCCCCCCCCCCCCCCCAATGCACGTGCACCTTGAAGAAGGCCGAAAGTACCATTCTCGACAGACCCATACGACTCCCAAACCGACGACCGACGACTTCCTATCCGACTACTTCTGAATCGACCACTCCCGTAACGACTACTCCAAAATCGACTACTTCCGTGGCGAATACTTACAAATCGACCATTTTCGATTGGGAACCGACGACTCCCGGATCGACGACTTCGAGCCGACGAATCCGGAAGCAACGACTTCCAAACCGTCAACCTCCGAACCGATGACCTCCGAACCCAACACCTCAAACCGAAAACCTCTGAACCATGGACGAGAGCAAACCGAGGGTAAAGGCTCTGCTTCGGGATGAGTCACACTTCGGGAGGTACCAAAGTTTCCTACAACAGAGGGACTCCACGTCGCCGTGTCCCCAACGCCAATGGGGTGTGCCACAACGCCTTCTACCCACAGATTCCACCGGAAGTCCCACTGTTCCACTGTCCACGCAGATATCGCACA
Organism: Ixodes ricinus; assembly: GCA_037355805.1. NCBI lineage: Eukaryota > Metazoa > Arthropoda > Arachnida > Ixodida > Ixodidae > Ixodes > Ixodes ricinus. The sequence goes on along the minus strand of JAZHYW010028547.1, from coordinate 11,718 downwards.
GATTGGGTTATATACGATCGTGGGCAAACGAAAGCCCTACCTCTATGTTGCAACAGTCCGTACACCCGATCTTACCCTTCCCAGGGCAGTGGGAGGTGTTCAATGTTAAAAGAGCAGAAGACGGTCGAATGCTCGACCGCGTTTGTTTGGGCTACGAAGGGAAGACGAACAAGACGAGATGGCGACTCAGGCGACATCAAATGCTACCCAAACTGAATACGTTACATAGACTCCTCTGTTATCGCTCCGAGGCCGGTCGGAATCATGTTTATTATAGTAGAGTCCTATTGAAACAAAGTCAGAACGTAAAAGAAAGAGACGAAAGCTAGAAAAGTAATGCCCTGCTGCAATCTAGTCAGAACACAAAAAAAAAAGATGACAAAGAATTTTAACTATACTGTGGCGGGGATAGCACCGATAGCAAAATTGTTATTTGAACTGTACCATATGTTTACAGTAATTTTTTTTCAAGCATTGTTACCAGTGAATTAATCAAGCGACTGCCATTGTTAAAAACACACCGAGTGGTAAAACAAATCTAGATTTTCAGGCTGAATGGTATGTATAAAATTAGTCTATATTAAATTTAAAAAAAGAGCAAAAACGAAATAACTGAATTACTTGATCTGTTTTGTAGCATGGTTTTTTTTTCACCCTGGATAAAAGTAATATTTGCGTTTTCTCCAAATGCGCATACACGCTGCCACCTTGGAGCTCTGCTCCCAAACTAAAGCAGGTGACGACAGGAAAACATGATCGAGATTCAACGAGCTGACGTTGTCATGTGCGCTTGCGTTCGCAAAATGTGAGCCATAAGTAAACGAGATGTCAAGTGGCCCTTTCAAAACGAAACCTGTCAGCTGCAAATAAGACTCCGTAAGTGCGGCCACTTTCGGCGGACGGAAATGGACGCAACTTCCGGAAGGCCATCGACGATAAATCAGCTGAATCGATTCGGTGATTCGCTTGTGTGGAAACGCGAGAACAGGCAGCTGAATAGTCTATGGGAGCAACTCGACGACCTCGAGCAATACCAGCTATAGAAAATAAGGCCTGAGCCTCGCTTCCCCTAACCAAACGTCACCACTAGTTGATCCACGCAGTATACCACACACCATGCGTCAATATATCACCGCCATTGCGTGCCGCAGCGTCTCACGAAAGCGCGACGCCAAGACGTAAGCGTACTGTCGCTTTGCAACGTACTCTCGTCGAGATCCAGCGTGCCCGCCTCTTGGGGCGGTTCGAAGGGCCACTAACGATGACGTCACGCACGGGCCTTGTCTTCTAGGTGGTATTGCCTCAAGACGACTCCTTCCTGAACCGAAAGCGAGGGTTGGATTCGGATTTGTGTGAGTTTTCCAAAACGCCTAATCACAATATATAAATACTCCGGACGTAATAATAAAGCCATAGAAGAAACTGGTAAGAAGAAATTGAGGAAGTGATTTTCCGGGAAGCCTAAGAAGGGCAGCAAACGCTTTGATAAGTGACTCACTCGTAGAAGTATTGGCAACGACAATCAGGCTTTGGAAATAGCCAAATGGATAAAGAAATAATCTTAAAAAGTTAATCTCAAACCTGACTCTCTGCCCGCAGTCAAGCATTGCTGGTTTCTGCAGAATATCAATGTGGCAGTCCAGAATTTTGTTCGAGGGCCCAGCAAATCACGTCATCGAGAAAATTACGATCAATATTTTTCTAGAAATGTTTGTAACACGGATGTTAGGATGATGCGCCCTTTGTAACGAAGAACAGCCACCTGGCTATTTTCTTCTTTATGACCTTTCCATACTGAATCAGTTTTCTTAAATCAGACACTAGCCAAGTGAAGTAAACGCAAAACAAAGCAAAGCAAAAATTAAAAAAACCTGCAAGGTGAAGTAAACGAAAAGTAAACGCAAAACAAGTGCCCCTTAGCGAAAGTTGAAAAAATTTGAGTTTATAAAAAGTGTTTTACCTAAACAGCAAAAAAAATAATCGGTCGGCGAAAAAAGCGGTATATTAGTGTCATAGACGAGCGTTTGTAGTATCAATAACGTTTTTTTGTATTTCATTTATGTTTAACGACAGTAGTTACTAAATAATCTAGAAAATGGTGCAGTTTTTTTTCATTTTTTTTTCTTTTAGGTTGTATTATTTTTCAATGCTGAAGAACAACGCTATGCATTTGTTTGCTGGAGAGCTCGAAGACGTCAGCTCGAATTCTCTGTCAAGCCGCAGTGTGTATTTTTGTTTCTTTTAATGCTGGTTGGCACGGGGCGGCCTATCTTTTCAGTTATGTACAGTGCTCAGCAAACGTATCTGGAACACATGCTAAGCTTACTCTTGGCTTGTTCTATTTTATTTTTTCTATGTGTGCGTGCATAGCTGGCGCTAGCCCTAAGCTATTTCTCTTTGTGTCCCACTATGTCCGTAGCATACCTTCAGTTCACATAAATTTGCGCAGTTCTCTCATATTTTATCATTTTTTCTGCATTCAATATTCCACAAGTGTTCCGTATAAGTTTGACGAGCACTGTACATCCTCACAGTGTTCAGAATGGTGCGTGCTGCGAGCTCACGAAGGGCAGCCCACAGTAAAGAAAAAGGCTCACGTCGCTGTGAACATTTTCATCGGTTGAAGTATAAAAAATAAGTGCATGACGAAGCACATAATTCGTTTCTTACAAAAAAAAAAAAACCCTAAGGGGTTTTTACTCGCGAGGTTTCATCGTAAGTATAATAAATTTGTAAGTCGCGTACGTTTATTGACATTGTTGTGTTCCTTCGGCTGTGTTCGGTCATGACAGACAAAGTTTCTTGCATTAATGTCTAGAACTTTCCTAACGCGCCCGCTCAATAGAAATGGACTGGGCAATGCAGCACAAGGTATATTCTCGTTAGCACATACCAAGCAGAATTGATTACACTAACTCCCACCCGTACAACGTCCATTCAGACAAGAGACCTGGCAGGAGCGAGCTCAAATACTCTAGATTCAAGTTGTTGTCTTAGAGGCGCAATGAGACTAATCACAGCGCCAGATTAACAGGGAATTATTATTACTACCTATCTGTCTCAGTTAGCAGGAGCTTGTTAAAGAAAAACACGCCATAAAAAAGCATTCCTCGTAGTTGCTCAAGTGGGAATCAAAAGGAGCCTGCACCAGATAATGGTCTGGGTTAATTGGCCAGCCTCGCTTGGAAATAGCGAGTCTTTAATTGAGTTAAGCGTTGCTAAATAATTCATTTCTCGGTAACGTAGATCCCACCTTAGAAATCCCGGCGAGGAAACCTGATAGGGGTAAATAGTGCTGAGCGAAATAACAGGCGTATATTGTGGCGTCCGTACTCAGAGCCAAACCTTTGAATTAATATGAATCGTGGAGAATACATCGAGAGTGTAGAAGCATCTTCTTCGTGCGTTCGGCGCTTTAGAATGTGCGTCGTAGAACTTGTTTGGATAAAATACTGCGTTCTTGTGTGATTTTGGGTGTTCGCAGAGTCGCAAGGATCTGTGTGCACTTTCCCTGCTTGGTTATGTGTCGGTAGTTAGGCGTGAGCTCAAATAATTTTTGAAACCGCTCCCGTTGTACATGACTTTGCAGTAGATAATAATATTATAAAGATTAAATTACCAAAACTTAGCGTCAAATGTTTAGAGTAGAAAACTAGAAATCGTCAAGAGTATTTATGCAGAATCTTAGGAGTGCTAATAGGGAGGATCTTAGACCTAACTCTTGAAAACATATGGTTGGGTGAAAGTTACATATTCACCCTGCTTCGCCTCTTAGTTGTCTTTTTCGCTCATATGCTGTTTGGGTTGTCGACTGTTACTCTCAATTTGTTTTTCCGACTTGAGGTGTACCTTTTGGATCGATTCTGGGTCCTCCTTTGTCTTTGTTCTTAATAAATGACATAACGTCTTGTGTCAGACATGCTGAGCTGCTCCTATTTGCTTATGACATTAAGATGTTTAAATTGTAAATTCTCTTATCGACTGTGATACCATACAGCATGATCTGTCACGCATTTCAGAGTTGAAAACATAATCACTTACTGCTTAATTATATGGAAACAAATGTGATATCTTTGTGCAGACGCCATGCTACCTTAGATTTTCTATATAATCTTTATGAAAAACCGATGGAACGAGTATTTTTTGTGAAGGATCTTGGCGTGTTCATTGATTGTGCTTTAACTTTCAAAAATCATGTTTCTTTTGTAGTGGGCAGTGCAATACGGGTGTTAGGAATCATATCGCGTTTGACGCAGCATCTTAGAAAGCCCCGTTGCTTGATACAACTTTTTAATTATTTAGTCATCTCAAGGCTTGAATTTGAGTCTGTGGTTTGGAATTCATTATCGCTGACTCAGATTTTTGCCATTGAACATGCCCAGAAAATATTTATTTGTATTGTTTACGACAGATCGATTGGACGGCGCATTTATTATAATTACGAAAATTTACTAACACGATTTTCGTTTAAGCTTTTGTTTGAGCGGAATAACTGTTCGTGATATAGTTTTTTTTGTTTTTTATCACAGGATTGTAAATGGTATAACTGATTCTTCTCAGCTTCTTAGCAGAGTTTATTTCTACGTTATTTTTCGCCTTCAAGGCATTTCATTTGTTTCGACTTTCGTTCATCTTATGTACTTTTACCACTCTTGCGTGAACAGACGCAACATAACACCATTGTGCCATTTCGCATTGTCATATGTACTCCCACTTCAAGGTATCGCCATCAGCTGAATCAGCTTTGTGCTCACATCATAGTTCTTTTTTTTTTTTCGTTTGTAGTTCTGTTTAGTACTAGGTCTCTGTTAATATATTTAGTGCTTGATTGCTTTTTCCTGCTTCGTGTTTGCGTTGGTGCACCCAAGAGAAGGCTGTCTGGTCGTTTTGGGGCACCAGAAAAATAAATATAGTCATCATAAAATGAATAAAAGCAGTTGAATTGTACGCATGAGCGTCTAATTGATTTTTCCCGTATTCAAATAGAGTTTTAGTGTTTCGTATAGGAGAAAACGCAAACACTTTGTGTTTACGTAAGCGTTCCCTGCTCCACGCTGCGCATGCGCGTCATAGACATGCGTTAATCCACGACGCAGTTTGGGCTCTAACGCACACGCAGTATCGAACACGCAACGCTGAAGCAAACGCACAGTGCCTGCTTTAGCTAGTGGAGACACAGTAAAGTAGGCGAATATTGAATTTACTGCTGGAACGAGAAGGAATATGCAGTTGTGAAGTACAAAAGATTTTTAACTTACGGGTCTTATCTAGGAAGATTTGTACTTATATTGTCGTACCTTCTTTTTGGTCCCGGCTGTACATGAAACACTTTTTTTTAAATATACCTTGGCGTAACACAAAGCAATAAATATGAGTAATTGTTCACAAGAATGTAGGGCACGGCATAATGGTGTATACATGAGAGTAGGCTCGTTCGATTATGCCTCGCACCTGTGCAGAAACGTGTAGGGCGGTGCACTTCCGGCCGTATCACAATACATATACTGGAAGTACACTGCCCCCCACTTTAGTGTGCCGGTGCAGGAGGTGCGAGATAATCAAACGAGCCTAGTATTTGACGACTGCATTCACGCCTCTAAAACGTTCAAAGATAGCACTATTTGATTTTTTTGTTTCACTCTGAACTAAGGTAGTTTGTCCGGTCCTGATTTTGCTACAGAATTGCGGCGACGTCGCTATACAGAATGTAAACTATATAATGCTTCTAAGGCATTTGAGACGAGTAGCAAGAATCGGTCTATCAAGGTATCGCGCTGCAATTTACTACAAAGGTGCACACAGGAAATGGAAATTTACAGTGAAAAAATCTCAGGGATGAACTTACTTCGTTCATGAGTAAAAAACGAAACAAAAACCCTTTCTGGGCAGTCTACGCTGCCACTACGCAGCTGATGAACGCGTAGAGAGAAGTTCTGCCGACGTGCAGATGGCGCACACCGCGTCGAAGCGAGCGCCAGCCGATTCGGGTTGATAGCGCACGATCTCGCAAAAGAGCCCGAACCGGCTGGCGCTTCCTCAACGTGACGTGCGCCATCTATTCGGCAGCACTGTTCTCTACGCGTGCACCGTATGCGAAGTGGTGGACGAGATCACCCGGAACAAGTTTTTGTTTTCTTTCTTTTAAACAAGGTAAGCTTATTTCTTGATATTGTTTTTCTTACAGTAAACTTCCACACCTGCTTGTAGTAAATTGTAGCCCGATATGTTGAAAAACTGATTTTTATGGGCCGTCTGAAGTTCCTTAAAACCTTTAGTTCACATAATGTAAACCACAAACTCGCATAAAAAAAAAGTTTGGTTTTTTTCTTTTTTATAGTTATTGTCACGCACGGCGTGGAACATTTAGTTTTCGTTTCTTGCTTCGGGATTGGTTCTTCGGCGTTTTCATGGTCTAAAGGCTCAAACTGAGTGGCTGCGGAGCAATAACAATACGCTCGTGACTCGACACGCTCCGCGTTCCTTAAACTGTCAGTGACTCTACTTGATATGACAAGGAACGGAAATAAAATGCTTTCAGTCACCTAATATTTTGTTTTTAGGCTGGGGATTTGGGGGGGGGGGGTGACAAAGAGGGTGGCTGATATTGTGTTTGCGTAGATGACCGCTCGTTCGGGTTTCTTGGACGGCTCTGAGCAAGCCTTTGTTCGAAAGAGTTGGAGACGGCGGGCGCCGAACTTCCGGCTTCGCCCAAATATTGACTCGGACAGGGCGTCTGAACTAAAGCCCGGGAAAATTGACTTCCGGTGGCCACAATGAACGCGGGAGCAGCGCGCCGACGCCGAGGACCAGAGAGCCTAGATGTAAGAAGAGAGAGTGCAACTCAACCCACGAAGAGCACTTGCAGCCTTGTACACGTTACTAGAAAGAAAAAAAGAGTAACCGATTACAATTACAAGTATACCGTCGCTTAAAACGTATTCAATTAGATTAGTCTATTACTCCAGAGAAACATATTGACCGCTACTTGAAAAAGTAACCATTCGTTTTTCGATTACTTTAGATTTTCAAAAGGTCAAACTTTTCTGCCGGCTTGAAAAGCTTTTTCTTTCTTTTTTAGTACAGCTCAATATTAGATTAGAATCACTCAACTATCACTGCATATCTTCTTAGTGCATCAGTTTTGGTAAACCATCACCCTGTCGGAGATTATAAGTTCGAGGATTTCTAGGTAGAAAACTTGCAGAAACATAGGACGTCATTAGAAAGGAGATTACTTCCTAATAAACGTATTCACATGATTACGAAATTCCTCCAAAATGTAATCGATTACGAGTAATTTTGTCACTCGTAATGACTACCGCGTACGAAGTCTGAGCATTTGCAATTTAATGAAAGAAACGCCTCCCGGAGCGTAAGCATCGCTTGCGCGCACGCGTCGCGTTGTCACGTAAAGCGGGCGGAAATGCGGAGAGCTTGCATGCAACTGAAAACGCTTTCGTTCTCTCCTCGCAGCTCGTGTTGCAAAACGCGTCATGTAACCCACGTGACCCCAATCGAACAGTTGAAAACATTCTGCAATCTGGGCACTCTCCCACGGACCGATAATGCACACCGCCCGGTTTTTGTTTCGACGTTCGACGCTTCCAACGGGAACGGAATACGTGAGCCGAGCCTGCTCTCGACGATGACACGTTGTTTACTCACGTCGCCCAAATTTTCGTGGTGTGGACCTTTTTTTGTTGTAGTTGTTGTTTTGGTTGTTGTTGTTTTTACGAGAGACAAAGCCACAGACAATTGGTGTAGTGCTTTTCGTACAGATTTCTTTTATGCTTATTTTGCAGTTCGGTCGTTTTTGTATGTTTCGTTTTGGGTCTGAACATGAGCGGACTTAGCATTAAGTAAGATTCTTTCATACCTTTGCTTTTGCTTCCTAAATCTTTTTTTTTGTACCGGCGGTCTTGTTTCTTGTCGCCTTTTTTGTAGTCTATAGCTTTTGTCTCGAATGAAGGTTTGTAGTCTTGTGCGAGGTGTGAGAGGGATAGTGGATTTATTCTCGTTTTCATGGCGTTTACAAACTCACATTAAATGCCGGAAGTATTTATTGACTCTGGGATTGAATGAATGCCAATATTCCTGAATTTGAATCTTTCTTCTTTTTTTTTTTGCGATACGATTCTACCTTTGATTTTAAAAAGTCTGTTTTGTCAAGTAGCACGTCAGAAGAACACCTAACTTGGCAGAAGCTTGGTAATCATGGGGGCCTAACCTAGGCATAAAACGGTTTTTTTTTCTCCAAGGCGCTGGCTAGTGCTACTTCGTCTCACCATAGAATGGACTAAAGGTAAAAGCTACGGGCCACCAGATCTAATCACAAGCCACTTAGAAATTGCGTGGTATTTCGCTTCGATGCACGTGTCGGTTCCTCCACCTAGGATCACTAATGAGGTTTGGTGGACAGTGATACGAACTGAATAGCACTGAGTGACTCATCAAATTTACATCGCAAAGAAAGCCACGACATACAGACTCTTTGCAGCGTCGAAGCTATAGAAATGATGCAGCGCTCTTTGATTCGGCGCATTATTCGTCCACCCCTAATCAATGTTAAGTATGTCGTAGTTTAGCGTGTAACGTGATTGGACCTGGCGGCCCGTGGCTTTGGCCTTTAGCCCATCGTAGGATGAGACAAAGTATAGAATGCTTCTCTTCGGCGTTTTTTATGGCTTTTGTCCGGATCTCCACAGAATTGTCAATGTTGCAGACTTGAGCCCAAAGATGCCACGTGTGAATTAAAGGACCAGCAGTAAATCCTAAATCTGGCACTTGTTTGGCAATCTATAGGTCAAAAGTTGCCGCATAAATACTAAACATCAAGAAATGAAGCCGAAATTCGGTACTTGTTTGGCGATTTAAGGCTGAGAGGTGTCAAATCAAAGCCAAACTACCAGCTGCAAAGCCTAACTTTGGCACTTGCTTGGCAACTAGGCGCAAGATACACAGACTCTAGCCAAAGAAGGTCAAGCTTGGCTCTTTCTTGGCTTCTGGTTTTAAGGCCCGAAATTCCGGGACAAACCCAAATGCTCGCACATAATTCTGCAGTATATCTGTCATAACTTTTTTTATATAAAGAAAACTTGATAGTTTTAATGGCCAGGGGTTTCAGTCTAGCTTATATTATATATAACGAGAATGCATTGATCAGCTTTTTGAAACAAACCAATTTTGATCCCAGTAAAACTTGCAAGTCACCGGCCGTTCGGAAGCCAGGGTACGTCTTACGGAAACAACAAAAAACAACAACAAAAAATCGGGTCATATTAAAGTAAAATATGGGCATTTGCTTCGGTGAGAGCAGGCTCACTTATTCCATAAAAAATATGTCTTGCTCTCAAGAACTGCTGCTTAATAAAAACAAAATTGTGAGGTCTTTTTGTGATACCGCATCTTTAGTTTCAACAGATCCTTTACTAAAACAAAAAAGACACACACACACACACACAAGAAAACACTAGTCATTACCCAATAAGCTGTTTTTTTTTGTGATGTCGAATCTCCAGTTTCAGCAAATCCTATATCTAAAAAAGACAACATTAGCCGGTATATGATAAGCTTTGAAGATTTTACGGCAATGAATAAATATTAAATGACACAATCTGGTTATTGTAACTGAGAGCTTTAGAAACGCAGGTCTTGTTTCTATGTTCCCGGTTATTGTTTCGTGGTTTGTTCTTCCGTGTTTTGATCTGCCAGTGCAGCCATTTCATTGGTTCTTGAGTGATAATGAGATGCTCGCCACGCCCTGCGTCTTTTTAGTTGTTTCTGGCTTTATTTTATTTGTTTGTTTCTTTTTACATACTGCTGGCCCGTGGGCCGTGGCAGGGGGAATTCACGTTTAACAAAAAAAAGAAAGTTCATACGTCCAATAAAGCATTAAACGACATGATCTCTACAATATTAGATAAAAAACGCACCCGGAGCGCAAAAAAATATAAAACGGACGAATTGCACGTAAAAAGAGAGTGATAACCAATTTAATCATAACGAAAAATCGACAACAATAATCGAAGGTACGTGCCGTGTACACTACAATACAGCACACGATATATACATATGTAACTTCAAAGAGAGGGACCAGAAAGGAAATAACATCGAGGTGATATGCTCACATTTTAACCAAAGTAAACAAGTCGAACCACATCCTCAAACACCGAAACCTAATTTTTGTGCACGCGAGATATATCGAATAAAAAAATATTTTCAACGAAAAGTCGCGTCTCTTTCTTCTCGTGGCAGCTGCTCTTTATTTCCATAAGCAAACAATTTCAAAATAAAATTGAGGGATTCTTCTTCGTTTTTTTCCCCAGCGCGACAATTTTTATACCGAAAATATAAAAAAGAAAATAACACAATTTTGTTTTGAATATGCTAATCTTTGATAGGTTTTCCCTTTTCTGGGATTTAAAAAAATTGCGTCAATGTTATTTTTATGATTGGATAAGGGAAAGTTTTATTCTTTTTGCATAAAGACTCGCTACAAAAAATAATCAAAAAATCTGAAAGGCCAAAAAGGTACAACACCCTCAGCGCCTGTTTCAGCGTCCCGTGCAAACTCTCGGTATTCGAAACTCGTACCACGCAGAACAAATGGCTCTTGGGTGAAAGACGTTGTCACTTCGGCCCGCGTTCGTTCTTACGCGAGACGGCGCGTTTGTCAAGCTGAAGAGCTGGTCCTGACACTCGTTGCGCCTCGCTCAGGGCCTGGCTGTGACTAGCAGCTTTACCGGCTCCAGTGACAGGGAACCCCCAAAGAAGAAAAACATCGCACCCTTTTTGTTTTCGTTTACGAATAGAAGAAAAGAAGGTTTGGCTCTAGGTACGTCTACTTCCACCAAAAACTTTAGTCGGATGCGCTTTTAAAAGTGGGCCGCTTTTCATGAAAAATAAAAAATGTGTTCAATCATAAAAAAAGAGTTTCATTTCTATTTTTTTTTATGTTATGACCTTTCAGAAATATGGTGCCAGAAAGTCACACGTCAGTTGCTCATTGATACTTACGAGCGATTTTCTACGCCCCGTAAGCGCATTTTAATTGGAAAACGTAGAAACCGTACATCAGTAACACTATCTGCCAAAAGTGTCTTTATATGAGAAGGCATTTGATTCGCGCGCAGCACGTAACATTACTTTTAATGAAACTCATTCGCAATTTAAATGATTAGCGTATTCCAAACAAGTTACTTTTAGAGGTAAAAACTACGATTTAAAATAGAAGATATTCTAGCGATTATATTGTTTCCTAAGTATAACGTGGCAATATATTTTATTCTCATATAGAGAGTTTATTATATGAGCCTATGCACCGCCTCATGCCCCACTAGCGAGTGACATAACGTTGGTAGCTGGGAAGAGCAGTTTTCTTTTCCCCCGACTCTAGCTTCTTCGTTTTTAGACTATATCAGAATGGAGTCGGGCTGCAGTCCTATTTCTTCGTAGTACAACTCATTCTTTTTCCCCAACGAGTGATCTGTCACACTTGTTCTCCGATATTTATTGTAATAACCTATATTAACCTCGGCCGCGCTTGGGTATATGGACCTGGGACACTTGGATTTCCTATATGTTAGTTGTTTTATTTGTGCTGTTATGAATATGCCATGGCCACTACCAGGGTGAAAACGACAGGGCGTTGTCACCCTGGCAGCGCCTCCAGCAGCGCTCGTTGCCCTCCAGTGTGCTTTGGCTGCACGGGGCCTGCTG